>LR812527.1:70172991-70175491 GCA_903798195.1 Danio kyathit
CACCCCCAAAAAAGACTTCCTACCACTGACCCCAGGCCATCCCATCGGCTTGACTTTGCTCAGAACAAAAAAGCAAAAACAAAAAATAAGAATCTATCACACCTCTACCATTGCAATCACACCACCATACTACCAACCACCACCTCACCGTCCGCCCCACGTCAAGGCTTCACTTTGCAAAAAAAAAAACATTCCGGAAGACCTACCATCCCCCAAGTGAGAGTTCCACATGAGCATGGATTGTACCTTTGTCTCTTCCTTTTAGAGTGAGGTGAGTCGGCTTGACTTTACAAAAAAACAAAGGACAGATCCACCACTCCGAGCCTGAGAGCAAGAAAGACACCAAGTGAGCGTTAAAAGTGGGGTTAAGGGTTAGGGTTGGGTGGTTTTTTATTTTTATTTTTATTTTATTAGTACTCCCTCTCTTCTAAGGATCCACTCAATGACCCCCCCCCCCCCCCCCCCCCCCCCCCCCGCAACCCTAACCCTAACCTAAACCCAACCCCAAATCCCCAACCCTAACCCTAATCCCCAACCCTGACCCTAACCCTAATCCCCAACCCTAACCCTAATCCCCAACCCTAACCCCAAATCCTAACCCTAATCCCCAACCCTGACCCCAAATCCTAACCCTAATCCCCAACCCTGACCCCAAATCCTAACCCTAATCCCCAACCCTAACCCCAAATCCTAACCCTAATCCCCAACCCTAACCCCAAATCCTAACCCTAATCCCCAACCCTGACCCCAAATCCTAACCCTAACCCCAACCCTGACCCTAACCCTAATCCCCAACCCTCACCCTAATCCCTAACCCCAAATCCTAACCCCCAAGCCTAACCCTAACCCCCAACCCAAACCCTAATCCCTAACCCCAAATCCTAACCCTAATCCCTAACCCCAAATCCTAACCCCAACCCTAATCCCCAGTCCTAATCCCTAACACCAAATCCCAACCCAAACTCTAAACCCTAACGCCCCACCCAAGACTTGGTCGAGCATGGACTCTGTGCCATTTTGTCCCCCCTGCCTCTTTCTTGTAGGGTGAGAGGAATCGACTGGACTGTACAAGAATAGAGCAAACCCACCACCCCTAGCCAGAGTGCAGGAAAGGCGCCCCCCAGCGTGAGAGTTGGTCGAGTGTGCGGTGTTCCAGAGAGCAAGAAAGGACCCGTCATCCCTCAAGTGAGTGTTGGACGAGCATTGACTCTGTGCCTTTTTGTCCCCCCTGTCTCTTTCTTGTAGGGTGAGCTGAATCGGCTGGACTGTACAAGAATAGAGCAAACCCACCTCCCCTAGCCAGAGCGCCGGAAAGCCGTCCCCCAGCGTGAGAGTTGGTCGAGTGTGCGTCGTCGTGGCACGTGTGGTGTTCCAGAGGGCAAGAAAAAGCCTAGCATCCCCCGAGTGAGTGTCGGACGAGCATCGACTCTCTTTCCTTTAGGGTGAGGTGGATCGGCTTGACTCTCCAAAAAAGGGACAAACCCAGCACCCCTAGCCAGAGCGCCGGAAAGCTGTCCCCCAAGTGAGAGTTGGTCGAGTGTGCGTCGTCGAGGCACGTGTGGTGTTCCAGAGAGCAAGAAAGGACCCGTCATCCCTCAAGTGAGTGTTGGACGAGCATTGACTCTGTGCCTTTTTGTCCCCCCTGTCTCTTTCTTGTAGGGTGAGCTGAATCGGCTGGACTGTACAAGAATAGAGCAAACCCACCTAACCTAGCCAGAGCGCCGGAAAGCCGTCCCCCAGCGTGAGAGTTGGTCGAGTGTGCGTCGTCGAGGCACGTGTGGTGTTCCAGAGAGCAAGAAAGGACCCGTCATCCCTCAAGTGAGTGTTGGACGAGCATTGACTCTGTGCCTTTTTGTCCCCCCTGTCTCTTTCTTGTAGGGTGAGCTGAATCGGCTGGACTGTACAAGAATAGAGCAAACCCACCTAACCTAGCCAGAGCGCCGGAAAGCCGTCCCCCAGCGTGAGAGTTGGTCGAGTGTGCGTCGTCGTGGCACGTGTGGTGTTCCAGAGGGCAAGAAAAAGCCTAGCATCCCCCGAGTGAGTGTCGGACGAGCATCGACTCTCTTTCCTTTAGGGTGAGGTGGATCGGCTTGACTCTCCAAAAAAGGGACAAACCCAGCACCCCTAGCCAGAGCGCAGGAAAGCTGTCCCCCAAGTGAGAGTTGGTCGAGTGTGCGTCGTCGAGGCACGTGTGGTGTTCCAGAGAGCAAGAAAGGACCCGTCATCCCTCAAGTGAGTGTTGGACGAGCATTGACTCTGTGCCTTTTTGTCCCCCCTGTCTCTTTCTTGTAGGGTGAGCTGAATCGGCTGGACTGTACAAGAATAGAGCAAACCCACCTAACCTAGCCAGAGCGCCGGAAAGCCGCCCCCCAGCGTGAGAGTTGGTCGAGTGTGCGTCGTCGTGGCACGTGTGGTGTTCCAGAGGGCAAGAAAAAGCCTAGCATCCCCCGAGTGAGTGTCGGACGAGCATCGACTCTCTTTCCTTTTAGGGTGAGGTGAA
>LR812528.1:0-32500 GCA_903798195.1 Danio kyathit
TTTATTAGACATTAAACAGCAGCAGAGAGATTCAGATGTACAGCTGAGAGAAACCGAGGCAGGGTGTGTTTCATATTATTCAATGAAAGTGAAAGGAGGCAGTGATGTTATAGGCTCCATTTTGTTATAAATATGCACACAGTGAAGGTGACGGTCATACAGATTTTTTTTTATTTTTGGTGTCTGTTAAGTTGTTAATATCAAAATGAAAATAGGCAGTTCCTTCATGTTTTCATATTATTGTTAAGATAGCGTAGTCTGCAGGGTGATGTGAATAAGCTTATAAAGTACACTGTTCTCTTTAAAGATTTACCTGACATGTCATCGGGAGACATTTTCTATATAAACATTATCTTAACTGTTCAGTGTAAAAAGATCACACATTGCTGATATATGGCATTTTGTTTTATCCTTGCTGAAAGGCAATAACATACGTATGTCCTCAAAACAACACTATATTTATATACACTGATTTCTGTTGTCAAGTATTGCCATAAAGCCTTATTGTTTTTGTAAAGCTGTAAATCTACATTGTAAAAGCGCTACAGAAATACGCCCAAGGGCTCAAAAGAAATGAAAATATAACATGAGTGACAGTGGGCAGCCTTGGCTTGTGCCTCTACAAAGAGAAATGTTGGAGAATAAAACACTATTTGTGTAAACTGAAGCTGTACTGTAAAATACTGGCTGACTTAAATTGAATCAAATTAACCTCATGAGTCCATTGAACCTATTGGATGTTAAACTGACTCTTTAAGTTAGAAAATGATTAACTTAGTTTAATAAGTTACAATGAACTAAAAATGTTCAATGTTCTTGAACTAAATTATGTTGTGATGACTAATTTTTACAGTGTGGAGCAGAGCATAGCTTCATTCAGGAGACCGAATAAAGACATCCCCACTCAACTCAGTCTAATGTTATTTCTGCATCAAGAGAAACAATGTCTTCTTTAATATCTGTGTGTGTGTGTGTGTGTGTGTGTGTGTGTGTGTGTGTGTGTGTGTGTGTGTGTGTGTGTGTGTGTATTGGGTTATTGAAGGAGTTGCACCCACAAATAAAGTTGGTTTGATCTCTGTGTATTACTGCTGGTAAACAGGGTTCAAGGCACAATGCAAGGACCTTTGATAAGCATTTTTATTTATGTTTTATTTTTTAATTCTATATTTTTTATTTATATTTCATTTTGTATTTATTTATTTATTTATTTATTTAATAAAAACATTGCTTACTGCATAGGGTGGAATTTATTGAAGGGTCACCTGATTTAGTTACATTTAGAAAAATAGAAAAATACAAAAATAGAAAACTGCACACAATTTTGTAAATGTTGGTGCAAAGAAAACACCAAATTATTAGGTCTCAAGCTAAGAAAATATAATGTTCATCAAAATTAAACGTTATTTCATCTTTTCAAAACCAGTGCTGTAATATTTACTTCTTCAAGCAACTAATGATATGCAACCACCTATAAATTACTGAGTTACTAATCAACTAGAACTACTTCTCCAACCAACTAAGGATATCTATGAATGCCCCCAGTTAGATAGATAGATCGATAGATAGATAGATAGATAGATAGATAGATAGATAGATAGATAGATAGATAGATAGATAGATAGATAGATAGATAGATAGATAGATAGATAGATAGATAGATAGATAGATAGATAGATAGATAGATAGATAGATAGATAGATAGATACTGGCTGCACATTCTTTGTCTACTCTTGAATTACACATTGAGTCTTTTCTCTTTAGATTTACTTTTTTGGGTTAATGAGTAAACTTCACACTAACAAAGCACTGAAGATGCCCACAAGAACATTGCACTTTGATAAATGTACAGAATTGTTGAGTCATTGAACACATTAGAGGGGTCCTGCGACCAAAACATTGTTTTGTTCCGTGCAACAGAAATGTGGCTTAGAGAAGCCTTTACGATTAATTGAGACGAATTAAAGCGCAGTTAATAGTGAAATCGGCTAATCGTTGCATCCCTATTGACGATATCAATGCATAGTACAAAAGGCCCTTTTCTACAAACATATCCAAAAAATTTTGGCTGCCCGCGCCACTCCCTGAATGTCAGGTGACTCACGCTCTGCGCAGCTTCTGCAGCTCGTGCTGTATTGAACAGGCGCACGTCACTTCAAAACTATAGCGGCCGTTTTTCGACTGAACTAAATTTATTTTTGATGTCTTGGTCACACTATTTGGAGGGCCGGAACAAATTGCCTCAGGGGCCGGGTTCAGCCCGCGGGCCGCCAATTGAATAGCCCTGATATAGAACATTGAGCAGCGAGTTCACAGTAGCGGCCTGTGATGCAGAATAGACACTTTTCTATTGCAAAAAAAATCTGATATGTTGGGATGGTTACATGATGCAAATTCAGTGATCTGCAGTAGATTCAGAGGGGCAGGCATTTGGCAAGGGTTAACCTCCACCCACTCATTACTGCAACTGCAGATCTATATTGTTTTTACACTACTGAGCACATGTGTGCCCCTATGGTGGAATGAGACCCACACTTTGAGAACCAATGGCATTGACCTAGCTGAGCTTTTCTTTATTTACAACATGGTTGTTTGCTTGATTCCTTAAATGCATTATTTAGACGGAACCTCAGGTATAATATTAAACATTCATTTACATTCATCTGAATAGGAAATATATACAATAATACATGTAAAATGTTTGAAGAGTTACATTTAGCCCCAATCCCATGTCTAACCCCTTAGCCCTCGCCCTTCTCTGTTTCCCTCAGATCACATGAAGGGGTGTGGTGTCTCTTTTGATTGGAGGTGTGGGAGTTATGGACAACCTGCGCTAGTGACGATATGCTGACATGTGCGTGTAGTAGTGGTGTCCCATTTCTATCCCATTCACACTATTTCAAGGGCCAAAGGAAAGGTGTATGGATAGGCGCAGAGGAAAGGGAATAAAATAGGGTACAAAATTGGGATTGGGCCCTAAAATCAGTCCGATTCATGAGTTTTCAATTTACTTCTGTTCAAAGTTTTTAAAAATCCTTCCTGAAATGAAAGAATGTCAAAATCGTGACTAAAATGTTAGTCATTCATGGTTCATGTTGAATTTCCTCCTGTTGGCTGTGAGTGTCATAAGAGAACATACAGGTCAGATAAGGTGGTTTCTTTTGGTAACAAATAAATACATTGAAAAAGCTGCAAAAATGCTTCTTTTTAGTTCAGTGAGTCTCAAACAAAGCTTTCCTCCATGTTGGAGCACAACAGGAAAGAGTCCACCAGTCTGGGCTTAATCAGTTGTTGATGGTCTGAGGGTCCGATGCTGTCAGGACATTCAGCCGCTAGCCTCCTCAAAGCAGCCTGCAATGGTTCACAGGAGAGAGAGATGAACCTAAAGCACATATTCTACAAATCTCTTTCGAAAGAAACTCTCTAAACAGAAAGTGCACTTTTTTATATGGCAACCCTGCTGAAAAAAGAATGTGCTGCTTCTGAAGGTTTGAAACTTGTGACCCGTTTCCACTGAGTGGTACAGTACGGTACGGGTCACCTTTATCAGGCTTGCATTTCAACTGCTAAATGGGTACCAATGGTGTGTGTGGTGTACATCAAAGTTTCAGTTGACGTCATTCTCGCTCGAGAAAATGTCTACAGTAAAGCTGTACGGATTGTTCACATATCAGGAGCACTTCTCACAACAGCACATGTAGCCTCTGTTAGAGAGTAATTCCCTCATTCCCAGTTCAGAATAGTCTAGAAGCTGATGATAATAGTTCATCTGTAGCTGCTGACAGAATCATTTGCTGCTTTGTTTTTTTTGCGCTTCATTCTCGCGTTTGTCTGTTTCTAAAAGGATCTGATGTCAGAAGCTCTTTAATAATCATGCGCACCAGTGGCGTAGCGCAAAATGCGGGGGCCCCCCTGCAAGGATTATTGACGGGGCCCCCTGGTGAAGAGCGGGTGGGGGGTGGGGGGGGGGGGGGGGTTGGCGCGAGTGTTACAAGCAACGGCGGTTCTAGACCAGAATGACTTTTTTTGTCAGTATCATTAGCCTCCTTAAGAAATATTTACTGTATATTTTTGATTGTCTACACAACAAACCAGTTATACTATAACTTGACTAATTATTTTAGCTGTCCTAGTTAACATAACCTAGTGAAGTCTTTAAATTACACTTTAATCTGAATACAACTATCTTGCAAAATAACTAGTAAAATATTATGCACTGACTGTCACCATGGGAAAGATAAAAAAGGTAGTTATTAGAAATTAGTTAGTTAAACTATTAAGTTTAAAAAACCGTGTTGTAAAAAATCATGTGTTGAAGACTCGTATGTCAGTACTGATATCTAAATGAATGAAGGCAAAATTAAACGAGTAGAATATTACTTTCAACGTGACTGAAAACTAAATTTGATCAATGTGTTGCATCTGTTCTCCGGTACTTGCCGACTGTAAATTCAAGACTGCATTTCCTAACGTAAAATATGTACACTCAGCTTCTGATTAATATGCAGACTCTGCAGAGCCGAGGACTTCCTCTATTAAAAGGTTTAAAAAGTCTAATATAATCAACAGTGGACATTTTGTTTCACAACATGAACATGACTGAAGTTGAATCTTTTTATTACCCGTGTTAATTTGGGGGTGAACTTCTGAATGCGGGGAACTATTGCGCACAGAGGGAGCGCGCGTGAAGGCAAAGAGAAGGAGTGCACGTGAGAGCGAATGCGCGCGACACCTAGAGCGCGCGAAAGAAGCTCCAGTCATTTCTCCGCAGTTTGCCGCCAATGGCTGATATCCGTGACGTTTTGACCATCTTTTACAGTATATGGTTTTGACACAAAATATCTCGCGGGGCCCCTTATCACGCGGGGCCCCCCCGCGGTGCGTGCCCTGCGGGCCCGTCCGCTACGCCACTGATGCGCACGCTATCATTATCAGCTCATGAAGTTCCTTATTTCAAAGATGCGCGGCGAGCACAAGCGTCATGCTTGGTACACTTTGCAAAGGGTACCCAAGAAGTGGTACAGTTCGCTTTTAGTTACCTTTTGACAGTGGAAACAGCCATAAAAGCGTACCGAACCATACTGTACCGTACCACTCAGTGGAAACAGGCCATTGGTTGCTGGTTTAAGCTGGTTCTTGCTGGTCAAGTGCTCATCAGGACATTACAACAAAATCTTACAAATTCATGCTACACACCAAACTGAGGGGGGATTAGTGCAGTGCAGTACAGAGAGTACTGTTAACATTACAGTTTATCAAAATAGCTGTCTAACTGACTACTTAACTTGACACAAGTGTTGTTTGCTAGTTTCAACTTGACACAGTTATCATTATTATTAAAAATCTGATGTTAGAGTCATTCAATAAAAAACGAATAAAATAGGTTATGCAGCTGAATACAGTAAAGGGTGAACAAATAAGTCCCAAATTAACCTATGCACACATCTAATAAATTAATTAATATAAAATGCAGCTAAAAATAATGGTAATCTCTTAGTAAACATGACAGAAGAGATGTACATGGCATAAAAATGAAGTTAACTGATTTCTTTGAAATTTGATTTCTTTATGTTGTGCTCCTTTTCATCATCTTTGCTGGTTGATTGAGTTTAATTGCCTTTATTCCATAGGTTCCTGGAGAGCCACAGCTCTGCACAGTTTTGCTCCAGCCCTTATTAAACACAGCTGATCTATATAATAGAGGGTGTTCAAGACCACTAGACACTACTAGATCAGCTGTGTTTGATTAGGATTGGACAAAACTGTGCAGAGCTGTGGCCCTCCAGCAATTGAGTTTGAGACCTATGCTTTATTGTGTTTTTTAGTGTGGTTAGAGCTTGTTAATTATCCTTTATTCATTCGGTGTGGTTTTACTTTTATTTATTTGGTTAAAGTATTTCATTTGTTTATGATAGAGTCAAGCCTGAAATTATTCATTCCCCAGGAGTTACATAAAGTGGTTTGTTTTTCTTCTATTTTAAGCAAGGTTGCCATCTTCTCGTTATTTAGTTTGGAGTTATAATCTATTATTCCTAAAATTCAATTTGTTATCCTTTTGTTTTCAAGTTAGCACATATTTTATTACATTCATTTGAACATATTTCTGCTCTGTAAGAATATAGGCACATGACACAATTTAACACGTATTTAAGAATAATATTTAGTTACCAAACAGGCCACAAGAACTGAATCACTATTGTTCCTTTCCGCTGGGGAGCGACACAGCTCGATCAGACGAGGAACAGCTATGAAATAAAAAGAATACAGACAAATTATATTATATAATAATGCTTACAATCTAGATACAGTGCCAAAAGTACAATGCAATAGACTGTGCATTAGTAATGTAGTCTAGATGTGCTGTATTACCCAACTAGAGGGGAACCATTGGGGTTAATCTCTCATACCCTAGTGCTGATAGTGATAATAATCTCTCATATACCCTTGAGCTGTCAATGTCAGTAATCTCGTACCCTTGCACTGTAAGTGTCAGTAATCTCGTACCCTTGCACTGTATGGCGGTCTGAGCGAGCAGCGGGTCTCTGCTAAGTCGAGCCAGTGTAACGGCTGCTTTCTGCTGAACTCGTTCACATGCTGCGCTCTCGGATGGACTAGAGGATGACGGCTTCTCATTCAGCAATACCAGCAGCTGCTCAATTCCTAAAGCATTCATTTAAAACATTAAAGATTATTCATGAGCAGGAGAGTTACACTGAAATCTCTCTAAAGCTGGCGTACCCTTCTCCTCCAGGACGTCTGCAGTGCACTGCTCCAGCACAGACAGATTGGCCAGGATTGTCTCGACCTGCACAGATTAAACACAATGTCCTGCTGTCACTGATTCTGCAACAGTTGAAGTCTCCTGTGTACCTCACGGACAAATACGGCCAATGATGCACTGCTGTGTTTAGAAAAGCAAACACTCACTGCAGAAGGAAATGTGCAGCTCAACTCTCCGGATTCCACTAAAACTGTTGGTCTGGAGCTCTACAGGGTCAATATACATGGCCGGCTGCTCTAGCCAAACCCCACCCAGACTGCTGATGCCCAGAGTGAAGCATGGGGGGATTAGTGATGGTTTGGGCTGCAATATCATGGCATTCCCTAGGCCCAAATACTTGTGCTACATGGATTCTGGGTCACTGCCAAGGCTACTGAACCATTCTAGAGAACCATGTGCACCATTGTGTCCTGATGGTGGTGGCGTGTATCAGCAATATAGAATGGCTTGATGAAGATGAAAGTGAAGTTGAACATCTCCCATGGCCTGCACAGTACCCAGACCTAAACATTATTGAGCACTTTGGGGTGTTTTGGAGGAGTGAGTCAGGAAAGGTTTTCCTCCAGCAGCATCAGTAGTGACCTGAACACTATTCTATTATTCTATTTACCATACTAATGAATAATGGTGCTCTAAAAACCAAGCAGGTCAGTTTCATTGTCCAACCCCTGTATTTGCAGGTTGATCTTTTACTAAAGACTCTTACTGATCTGCAAAGCTGATTTTGTGCTTTGTACAGTCTGGAGAAATGTCTCTGAGCAGACACGAACTTCTGGCTATAAGAAAGATGAGTGAGTTTTCCACAGATGTTAATCCATTGCACTAATAAGCGTGATCATATTAGTGTAGATCATATCATAACTTAAATGACTTCAGAATGGGAAACTGATATATAACTGTTGGGTTTTTCAGCATTTTTGCAACAATAAATGAGCAACACACACACACACACACACACACACACACACACACAAATAGCAGGAGAATGCACACACACACACACACACACACACACAAATAGCAGGAGAATGCACACACACACACACACACACACACACACAAATAGCAGGAGAATGCACACACACACACACAGGTAAACACAGCGATATAAAGCCTGAGCAGGAGTCTGCACTGATCAGCACCTGGTCTTTGGAGTAGGGCGTGTCTACGCGCTGGCGGTCCCTACAGGCCTGGAGGAGGATGTGCACGGCGTTGAGCTGCAGCAGGATTTCACAGGCCATGCTGTCAAAAAAGGTGATGTTAGCGAGCGCAGCGGAGGCTAGCAGGAACACCTCGCCGCAGGACGCGCTCTCACACAGATCTGCACACACAGATAAGGTACAGTCACAACACTTTCACTGTCTTTATATAGTTACTGGCTGAAATGAGCTCAGATTCGGCTGTTGTGCTTTACGGATGAGGGCTGTGACGATGTCCTGCATGCTCTCCAGAAAGCTGGACAGGTGTTGAATGGAGCTGTGATGAGGAGACGTGATCTGGGCCATCACTGCTGCTGCCTCCGCTCGGGTCGCCTCCGCACACGCTCCGTCCGTCAGGATATCAGCCAGACACAGCAGCCCGTCCACCTGCCCACAGCAGACCGTTAGCCTACGCTGATGACATAAGGTTAGGGCTGCTAGCCTGCGCTTGTGCTAATGTCGTATGTTTAGGGCTACTAGCCTACGCTGATGACATAAGGTTAGAGCTGCTAGCCTGCGCTTGTGCTAATGTCGTATGTTTAGGGCTACTAGCCTGCGCTGATGACATAAGGTTAGAGCTGCTAGCCTGCGCTTGTGCTAATGTCGTATGTTTAGGGCTACTAGCCTACGCTGATGACATAAGGTTAGGGCTGCTAGCCTGCGCTTGTGCTAATGTCGTATGTTTAGGGCTACTAGCCTACGCTGATGACATAAGGTTAGAGCTGCTAGCCTGCGCTTGTGCTAATGTCGTATGTTTAGGGCTACTAGCCTACGCTGATGACATAAGGTTAGAGCTGCTAGCCTGCGCTTGTGCTAATGTCGTATGTTTAGGGCTACTAGCCTACGCTGATGACATAAGGTTTGGGCTGCTAGCCTGCGCTTGTGCTAATGTCGTATGTTTAGGGCTACTAGCCTACGCTGATGACATAAGGTTAGAGCTGCTAGCCTGCGCTTGTGCTAATGTCGTATGTTTAGGGCTACTAGCCTACGCTGATGACATAAGGTTTGGGCTGCTAGCCTGCGCTTGTGCTAATGTCGTATGTTTAGGGCTACTAGCCTACGCTGATGACATAAGGTTAGGGCTGCTAGCCTGCGCTTGTGCTAATGTCGTATGTTTAGGGCTACTAGCCTGCGCTGATGACATAAGGTTAGAGCTGCTAGCCTGCGCTTGTGCTAATGTCGTATGTTTAGGGCTACTAGCCTGCGCTGATGACATAAGGTTAGAGCTGCTAGCCTGCGCTTGTGCTAATGTCGTATGTTTAGGGCTACTATATATATTTGAGTTTTTCTTTTGTAGTAAATGTGCAGGATTGTCAGCAGTTGTTGGTCTGTCACTATGAGCTGCTGTGTGCACACTAATGAGGGAAAAATGAACTTTAATGATTTTAGCAAATGACTGCAATATAAGAAAGAGTGGAAAATTAAGGGGGTCAGAATACTTTCTGTACTGTGTGTGTGTGTGTGTGTGTGTGTGTGTGTGTGTGTGTGTGTGTGTGTGTGTGTGTGTGTCTGTGTGTGTGTGTGTGTGTGTGTGTGTAGTGCTCAGGATCATCAGGATGCACAAATGAGTATATTACATTAGATTAGTCAGTATTAAAGTCAGAACAGGAACTAATCTATCAAAACAAACCTGAAGATCAGTCTAAAATGAGCACATCCACATTAATATGTTGGGGGACATTAAATAGTATTTTAATAAACAGGAAAAATCAAGAGAAACATAAAACAACAAAAACTTCAGTTTAAATTCTGTAGTTTATCTTTTTTTTTTGCAATAACTCATTTGGATTTAAGTGTATGATCTTTCTATTCCAAAAGACCTAACTCTTATTTAAGTGCATTTAACGGTTTAATAAAGCCGATTTGTTTAAATACACAGAATTATTGACTAAATTCACTGAGAAATGGGGCTGTACTCATTTATTCTGAGCAATATACAGTATATATGTATGTCTATACACACACACACACACACACACACACACACACACACAGTGTAGATACTTGATCAGTGCAGTTGTAAAAGCAATTGCATTTCATGACCACACAGTGGCGCTGTTACATAAACTGTGAAGCTCACTATAGCAGCACCAGAATAATGACATTATTTTATGACCAGCTCAATGTCTGTCAAATATTAGTTTTACAGGGTTTATGATTACAATTAATGAAAGCATTCAGTATTTTTATCTCACACTGTAACCAGATTTATTTCATGATGCAGCAGAAACAGGTTGTGGTGACTTACACAAGAGCAGAACTCAAGAGCACAGCATGAAGAGCAGGACTTTACCTTCTCCAGCTGGCTGATGCCCTCCTCCACACAGCAGATGGAGGCCACGGTGCGCAGAGCAGGAGCGTACAGAGAGCTGAAGCAGTCCTGCCGGCAGATCTTCAGCAGCGCCACCACTGCACCCTCCTGCAAACACACACACACACACACACACACACACACACACACACACACACACACATGTACACACACATGTACACACACACAGCAGCGCTCAGACCAGCAGATACACAGTGTATGTCTGTCTGTGTTTGCGAGTGAGTGTGTACACACGTGTCTATCTGTACACTTATCTGTTTGTGTGTGTGTGCGTGTGTGTGTGTGTGTGTGTGTGTGTGTGTGTGTGTGTGTAAAACTGTATAAAGCTCACCACGCCTCTGTATAACTATGTGTGTGTGTGAGAGAGAGAGAGAGCAAGTGAGAGAGAGAATGTGTGTGTGTGTGTGTGTGTGTGTGTGTGTGTGTGTGTGTGTGTGTGTGTGTGTGTGTGTGTGTGTGTGATAAGATCAGCATCCTCTAACCCAGAGCAGTGGATGACAGGAATCGGTCTCCACTACAGAGAAAATGAGGCGCTGTAACCACTGTCATTATGTGAATAAGCTTAATTATGTGGGCATCAGAGCGGGCGTCATTCTGGGGCCATGCGGTGCCACGTTAGAGAGCCGCAATCTGCTGGAACACGTCTGCTGTGGAGGAAACACAGAGGATCGCACGCAAACACATTTTTCTGTGTTACGATTGTCAAAATTACTTAAAATGCTCCATTTATTCAATCTTACAACCAGTAAGAAGATTCACTGCGGATGTGTTCATGTCCATGTGCAGCACAGCAGGAAAACATCCACGGAAACATTTACTAAAGACTGCATCATCAGTATTATTAATATTAATATTATTGTTATTATTATTAACTACTAGCCGCTTTTCTGAACATTAATGCTGTGTGTGTGTGTGTGTGTGTGTGTGTGTGTGTGTGTGTGTGTGTGTGTGTGTGTGTGTGTGTGTGTGTGTGTGTGTGTGTGTGTGTGTGTTCTCCTACTTTAGCGATGATGCTGCAGAGCTGCGGTCCGTCCTGTGTTAAAGACAGCAGGTTGCTGATGGCGGTGCTGATGGCGAACACATTTTCCGAATCCTCAATCTGTCGGATCAGAATCTGTGAAGAAGAACTGAACATTAGGAATGCGTCTGTGCACTCACTGCTGGAGTTTAATAGATTTATTCCTTTAGACAAGAGTCTTTTAGTGATTGAGAAACATTTTATTTAAAGGATATGAATGTATATTGAGATGTTAATGTGGACTAAATGCATTACGGCTGTGACTGTTGAAATGAAATATAATGATGCGTGTTGATCTGTGGCGTTACGTCTACATCAGGAACTGCACATGCTTGATTTTGGAGTTGAATTGTATAATTGTATAATTGATCTATATAATGGCGGCTGCGTAATGTTATGCCACCTTACGATAAAATAATATGAAGAACTGAAAGGTTTTCTCTGCAGATCTCTGTGATGTGCCATTTCCTCAACGTTTTACAAATATTCTCTTAATAATAATAATGATAAAAGGGGTTACAGTATCCTGAGGAATGGTATTATTATTTGACAATATCACAGCTCTAAAAGAGTTTATATATACACACTGTAAAACATTTAAGTCACTGCAACAAATAAAACATGATCCTTATTTCCTTTCGCTTTTTTCATTCACTCAGCTTTTGGAAACATCAGCTGCACTGACCTCAAATGATTTGTCAGTAATACAATAAACGTTTAGTTGGGTTAACATAAGATTATTAGTTTTCTGGAGAGTGAACTACTCTGAAACAAAACTTTTTAAGTTGTGCCATCTCAACACTTTTGGTCTGCAGAACTTTAATGCCTGAAGTGAACAAAAAAACGCTTCTTATTTCCTTTCGCTTTTTCTCGTGTACTCGGGTTTTTTTTTCTTGACTTGTATGAGAGGACAGTAGACCAATAATCATCTTCAAAGAGGACAGAGCGAGTAATTGTCGGCAGCTAGCTCTGTGTAACTCTCACATGGTCGCCCACTGAAGCTAAGCAGGGCTGCAACTGGTCAGTACCTGGATAGGAAATCACATGGGAAAGCTAGGTTGCTGCTGGATGTGGTGTTAGTGTGACCAGCAGGGGGCGCTCAATTTGCAGTCTGTGTGGGCTCTAACGTCCCAGTACAGTGAAGGGGACTCTATACTGCTTAGTGAGCGCCGTCTTTCAGATGAGACGTTAAACCCAGCTCCTGACTCTCTGTGGTCATGAAAAAACCCAGGATGTCCTTGGTAAAAGAGTAGGGGTTTAAGCCCGGCATTCTGGCCAAATCTGCCCACTGGCCTCTGTCATCATGGCCTCCTAATCACCCCAATATCATCATTAGCTTCATCACTCTGTCTCCTCTCCACCAATCAGCTGTGTGCGGTCTGTAAGGCTGCCGTCGCCTCATCCAGGTGGATGCTGCACGCTGGTGGTGGATGAGGAGATTCCCCCACTGTGTAAGGGATTATTATTATTAATATTTGTTATTGTTGTACTGCCTTAAATGTTTTACAGTGCACACAATTCCAAACACTTTGTTGTTGTTAGTAATATGTGAAGGTGTAGTGGACAGCGCATGATCGATCAGTGTGATCAGCTCTCCTGCAGTGTGTTCATCAGTAGTGTCTTTACTTCAGCTCTCAGTGGTGTGCTGTGCTGCTCTGCTCAGGCTTCATGTGCTCATCATGGCTCACTTTATGTCAAAGACTGAAGATGCCTCCTGCCCTGAGCCGATGCTGACCCAAACTGTGCTTTATAACACCTGTGTATGAAAGCTGTGTGTGTGTGTGTGTGTCTGTGTGTGTGTGTCGCACCTGAGTATAAAAGGTGTGTGTGTGTGTCACCTGTATCTCGTTGGCCAGAGCCATGTCGATCATCTGGCTGAAGGAGTCGCTGACGTCGGTCAGGATCTCGTGAATGGCCTCCTTCATGGACTTGAGGAAATATTCGTCTTCAGTGTGGAGACACCTGTGGAGAAACACACACCTTCAGCAGGAGGAGGAGGAGCTGCAGAGGAGTGATCATGATGAGCTGCTCATACCTCTCTGTGATGATGCTGAGCTCCATACACTTCTCCAGCAGAGACTTCTCAAACTGAGCAGAAGAGGAAGACAACATCAGCCTCACACACACACACATTACACGAGTACTGAGAGAGAGTGTGTGTGTGTGTGTGTGTGTGTGTGTGTGTGTGTGCTCCACCTTCTGCATGTCTGCAGGTGTGTGTGGCGCAGTGCTGTACTCCTGGATGAGCGAGCGCAGGTGTGTGTGTGTGTGTCTGTTTGTGTGTCCTCTGCACTCAGTCTCCTGCGTTCCTCTCTACACATCATCACTGGGATAAAACACACTTCATGTCACGCTATGTGTGTGTGTGTCCTCTGACAGAAAGATTACTCGGAGTTAACATGATAGGATGATCTGTCAAATTAATTAAATAGCACTGTTCATTTCTTTATTTCCTGAAATAATATGAATGATTTACTTTACATTGCTTTACACACACACACACACACGCACACACACACACACACACACACACACCTTTCAACATGTAACATTTTTTCCTGTACATTTCTCACCTTAAGGTGATGCTCATGTGACTTTATTTGTCTTTGAAGATGGACCTTACACAGCTACTTTAGAATTAAAATAAACAAATAAAAGATTGTTTTGTGATACAATAGTGAAATTCAAATATGGAAAAGTGCAGACAAATTCTTACACTGTTTGTTAGTTGAGGCAGAAGGAACTTCATCTGCATGCAAAACAAAAAACATACAAAGAATCTAAATTTACCTGACAGCAATCACTTACAACTGTGACAGACTGTGTGGTTTAAGGTTTAATAAATTAACCACTTCTCCTCAGCCTCCTTTCTGTTAGCTACAAGACAGAAGGAATAATCTAGAGCAGGGGTGTCAAAGTCAATCCCTGGAGGGCCGGAGCCCTGCAGAGTTTAGTTCCAGCCCTGCTTCAACACACCTATCTGTAGGTATCAAACAAACCTATAGCACTCAATTAGTTTGATCAGGTGTGTTTAATTAGGGTTGGAACTAAACTGTGCAGAGCTCCAGCCCTCCAGGAACTGGCTTTGACACATGTGTTCTAGAGTGTTTAATACAGCTCCAGTAATCAAATATTACCTTTTAAAAGAATGTGTCTGTGTTTAATTTGACTTTGGACAGAGTTGTTCTAGCTCCAGAAGAATGACAATTTCTGTAAGCCTTATATAGTCAATACACATTATTATTGTGGCCTTAAGAAATTAATGGCAGGACAATTAAATGCATGAATGGTTACACAACATACTCAAAAAGGATGTTAAAGTTAGCAACATTTAATTTTTCATTACAGTAAAGGGAGGGTGGCATGTGTCATTTATTAAACTAATGAATTTTCTCTTATCATTTTTTTAATCTATTTATTATCTTATATTTATTTCCTTCGTTGATGCAGATGTGTATTGCTTTTTCTTTATAATCGGCCTTAATTCCTCATACGCCAGCATTAAAACCTCCAACTCCGCCTCTGTAAAGTGTTGGTCTTTTTTTTCTCACCGTGACTTTCTATGGTGACTCGTGAATTCGGCGATCTACTGAAAATGCCTTCAGGTAAGCGCCGTGCGCGCGCATTAACCCGCGGTTATCTTCAGGAGGTTGATTGAACTAACTCTCATCAGCTGTTTCAATTCAATTCAATTCAAAAAACTTTATTTGTCCCCTAGGGGCAATTCAAGGCATATGGAGCAGCACCAAAAGAAAAACAATATTAATAACACCCAAAACACAATGTACAAATAAATAAATGCCAATAACAACAATAAATACAGGCAAATAAATTAATTTAACCCTTGTGTGGTGTTCGTATTTTTGTTACTCAGCCAGTGTTCATGGGTCTGGTGGACCCGCTAGAGTTTTGGCTTTCCAAATTAACACTATCAAACAATTTTATGTTAAATTACTCAACAAATGTTTACTTCATCCCAAATACAAGCCATATGAACAGCAAACATGGTTCATTTTTCCCCTTTACCTTTGTTAGATCACATTGATGAATTAATGTGCTTCTCGTTTTTTTTTTTTTATTAATGTTATGAAAAAAATAAAATCAGTTATAAACAAGTGGAGTGAGTGGAAAGACACAACACATTTACACATGAAGCAATATGTTTCACAACTATTGATTTTTATTAATTTGAACATTATTAGACATATAACTCATATAACAAATAACATTTTACATAGCACAAGTTGAACACATACAGTAGAAACATCAGTCTCGACACATAAGCCCCACTGAATCTTTGCCTGTTTACACCAGCCTATCCAAAACAATAGGGGCAGAGTTTTACTGTGTGTGTGTTGCATATGTATTTCTTACACTTGCTGCATGTGTATTGAGTTTTCCTGTCCAACTTGGGTCCACAGACTTTGCAGCGCTTCTTTTTATTGCTGCTGGCCACAACCTAGTTGAAACAATCAGAAATGCTACTAACACCTCTCTTGCAAGGCATAAATGTCAGACATTTACTGCAACAGCATCACACACTTACTTCAGGCTCGGCAGATGGTGGTTCTGTAGGTCGGGTGGATGGGCCGCCAACATTCTACTTCCACCTCTCTCCAAAAGCACGCCTTCTCCTTCTAGATTACTGCAATCCAGAATAATGTTCTGAAACGAATCTGAGATGAAAAGCTCAAATGAAGACTTGATGTCCTGCATGAGTAACTGCCAGCCGTGTTGGCCCTGGTGGCATCCTTATCACATTAGCAGCTTTGCAGGGTGGCTCATTTCTTGGGCAAGAAGACCATTCAATTTCACCATTTTTTGACATCCATATTTCTTCACTTGCTGTCTGGTGGGCTTGCTCTGGTCCTGGAGCTGGCTGCTGATGGGGTTTTCGCCTTCGTTTTGTTAGTAAATGGTGCTCAACCTCATCCTCTTCTTCAAAGTCACTGTCAGACTCTGAATTTTCAGAAATGTGATCCTCAAATTCTGAAACCTCTTCCTTGACATCATCATCAGAAGCTCCTCTCTCTTCCAAAATCATTTGCAAGGCCTTCGCAGCGGATAATCTTTTGGCCATCTTGATTGGTTGTAATAAGGAACCACACTGGCAAAGTCTTATTTATAGTATTATGCCCATAATTTGTAGGTGGGACAGGGTACGAGAAAATAAAGCTTGGATCCCACAAGAGAGAGATTAAAATGTGCAGGAATGTAAGAGCAGACAGTGTTGATAGTTGAATTTTCAACAATGTTGCAACTTTGTGCGGGAGCAGGGGGGAGGGGAAGAAAACAGCAGCACCAGAAAGGAGGAAGACAGAGTGTAGGAACACTGGACCTACACTTTCTACACTTTTATTAGACCTGGGTCCAGTGGACCCGAACACCTTGTATGTAATGTAAATGCGTGGGGGGAGGTGCAGTATGCTGTCATTGAAAATTTGTTCGGATTTATGTTCTTCACAGAAAATAAGCCAAAGACAATAAATTTCAGGTTGAACAAATAATTAATTGTTTAAATTTTCTTTTGAAAAAACTAAAAACAGGTCTCACAGACCCGAACACCATACAAGGGTTAAACAATCTAAAATGCATCTAAATACATACTGAAATGTGTTACAATTTGAAAGTGCTACTTTTGGAGTTTAAAAGCAGAATAGCTTTAGGAACAAAAGTGGCTCTTCTTCTCTGAGTTCTACACACAATGCAACGAAGACGTCTTCCAGAGGGGAGCAGCTCAAATGCTGAATGGAGAATATGTGAGTGGTCCTTAATAATCTTGCTTGCTAACCTAAGAGTCTGTTGATCACATATGCCTGAAAGAGGTCTAACAGGCAAGCCAATAATCCTAGAACACACTGTAGCAACACTTTGTAGCCGATTTCTATTCTGTAAATTAATAGAATGGAACCAACAAGAAATAGAAAATGTGACAATACTCTCAATAAATGAATAATAAAAGGACAACAAAATGTCTTTACAGACTCCAAAGGAGCTGAGTTTCCTAAGGAGATACTGCCGCTGCTGGCACCTCTTAAGAATCTCCTCAGTGTTAGAATTGAATTTCAGCTGCCAGTCAAAAATGGTTCCCAAATATTTATACTCCTCAACTACCTCCACAGGTTTTCCATGAATGTAGGTGGTAACTGCTGTAGCCAGATCCCTCTGCTTACTAGAAAAGGTCACTACCATCTCTTTGGTTTTCGTTGCATTCAAGATAAGCTGTGAGTAATCACACCACTGCACGAACTCCTGTAAAACAGGTCCATGGCTTTGAGACGACTCCGATAACAAGGACACAAGAACTGTGTCATCAGCATATTTAACCAGATGGCTGTCAGGTAAAGTAGATCGGCAATCGTCAGTATACAGGATAAAAAGCAGGGGTGACAACACACAGCCCTGAGGGGAGCCAGTAGAGGTGTAACAAAGACCGGAGAAAACATTATTGACAAACTCTCTGTGACCTATTGGTCAAAAAGTCCAATATCCACATAATAAGCTTGTTGTCCAGATGAAAACGAGATGAAAGATGAAAACCGACATACTCACGCTAAGCAGGTTTTGGGTTAATCAACCGAGAGTTCAGGGTTTAGCAGATGGTAAGTTAACCCAGCTTTCTGGAATACCCCCCGGTGTGGAGCTTGTCCTCAGTTTCTGCCCAGCGCCTCCATCATCAACATCCTCAAAGCATTCACATCTTACTTGGATTGATTAAAACGATACACAGCGGAACCGTCAGCACCGCCGCAGCTGCACACCGGAAGGATTTGAACGCTGCGCTCTACACATACATGGACGCGGATCCTAGGTAAGCGCGAGTTGTGTTTTTTTAACTGTGTGTGTGTGTGTGTGTGTGTGTGTGTGTGTGTGTGTGTGTGTGTGTGTGTGTGTCAATCACAGCGAGAGTTTCTATCATATATCGAGCTGAAATATGATGTGTTTACTGTACTGTTGTTGTGTCGTCTCTTGTTGAGTTAGCAGGCTGTCTGTGTCAGAGTAGCTGTAACACATCTGCCGGTTTCTCAATGTTGATGATTGAGGTAAAGTTGGTTTTATATTCGCACATTTCTTCATTTAACGTTCCCTATATTATCTACTACGCTAATTTGAATATAGGGTCTGAAATCACATGTAAATATGACTTGAAAACAACATTAGCACAATTTAATTGACTGTGAACAGTGTTGTACTTTAATATTCATTGGCTGCTAATATGATTTCACTATTTAGAATTTGCAAATAATACTTTTCTGAAATTATATTGTTAAGGAGAAAGTATGAATGTGCGAATATAAAACCAACTTTACCTCAATATGTTGATGTTAATCCTAAAGTCTAACGTGAACTAATGAGAAGTGTGTCCCGCTGTACTCCATCATCAGTGCAGTCTAATCTGCTTAAATCATTAGTGGACTCTGAATATTCATACAGTAAAGCAGCGCAGGAAGAGCTCTTATAGCGATACTATGATCATACAGTGATGAAAGCTTCAGCCGATGATCACAACATAACCTTTGTGTGTGTGTGTGCGTGTGTTTCTCTCTCTGTGTGTGTGTGTGTGTGTGTGTGTGTGTGTGTGTGTGTGTGTGTGTGTGTGTGTGTGTGTGTGTGTGTGTGTGTGTGTGTGTGTGCATGCGTGTGTGGTCTCTCTCTCTCTCCTCCTCCTCCTCCTCCTCCAGGGCTCATCATCATCATCAGGATGTCGTCAGTAATCTCTCAGGGGTTTCAGAGCAGTAAGCAGGAGTTCAGCTTTGGGCCGTGGATCATCAGCGCCACCAAAACACACATCATGAAGTCTAAAGACATCGAGAGGTAAAGAAGAGCGCAAATGTGCATGCGTGTGTGTGTGTGTGTGTGTGTGTGTGTGTGTGTGTGTGTGTGTGTGTGTACTGTCTGCTGTAGTCTAGAAGGGATGCAGCTGCGCATCAGTAGAGCATCAGCTTTGTGACGCTGTTCCACAATGATCATTATATGACTGAGTGTAGGTTAGGGTCAGGGCAGACGTTAATAAACGCAGTGTGTTATGGGTAATTTAATAAACAATATTAAACATTCCAGAATAGGCCAGAACTAAATCTCCATCACACCACGTGCCTTCGTTTGTTCAGCTGGAAGATCATGAAGGTAGAAGAGTACTGTTGTGTGCACATCGAGCATGACTGATGAAGCCAGAAGCAAAGCGCAGGCAGACCCAAAAATACAGCACACACAGAAACACATCAACACACACCGGCTACTGAGACTGAGCGGATGAAGCTTGTGGGTCAGGACGATACTGTTTGATGATTGAGATGAGCAGAGTATTACAGTAAAGCAGAAGCATCCACACCAGCAGGAAGAGAACGCTGCAGGCTCATCATTTATGAAGCAGAATGATATGTCGGACCTGTAATCTGTAGTCCTAAAGTGTTTTGATCAAACATTTGCTGTTAACTTCTAAGTAAAGTGAGAGAAACGGTCCCACATGAAGGAGAACATTAGTGAACACTGAAAATCATTATGCATTGCTTGAATGAACAGGAAGGGGGCTATATCGTTACAGGATGTCAGATGTTTGTCATATTACCCAGCCGTACTTTAATACGTTCTCCAATAGTTTAATTTAATATTGTTAGTCGATGTATGGGTGTTTCCCATTACTGAGTTGCAGCCGAGAGGGTATCCGCTGTGTAAAACATATGCTGGAATAGTTGTTGGTTCATTCCGCTGTGGTGACCCCTGAGGAATTTTACAAATGTCTCATTAAAACATCCACAAACTGAAGTGAGATCAGGTCAAGATGATGAGAACTGTTCAGTGGTTCGCCACTAGGGGGCGATCTCAATAAGCCCTCATCATTCATGTGGATTTCATGGCGTTAACCCTCTCGTGGAGGAACATTGAGTTACTGAAACCTTTGGAAGCAACAATGAATGAATCCTCGTTCACTGAAATCTCATGACCTCGCCAGTTGGATACGTGCATAGTTCAGAGTGACCCACTGACTGGAGATTATAGACTGGTCAGTGTTTGACGGCGTAATGAAGCAGTGTGTGTGAATGAGTGTTTATAAATGAGTGTGTGTGTGTGTGTATGTGCAGGCTGGCGGAGACAATGCAGATGCCGGCTCTTCCAGAGATGCTGTTTGGTGATAATGTGCTGCGGATCCGACACAGCGAAGGCTTCGGCATCGAGTTCAACGCCATCGACGCTCTGAGGCGCGTCAACAACCTGCAGGAGTCGGTGAAGGTGGCCTGCGCTCAGGAGTGGCAAGACAGCAGGTACAGCAGTGTGTGGACAGATGGAGATCTGGGCTGCGTCCCAATGAGTACACTACCCGTCCTCAATAGTGTTCTAACACAACATCAGTGTGTCCCTAACTGTAGTATGATTAAAAGAGGAAGAATTTGATGTAAATAAACTACAAACATGGCGGATACGCGAGACCAACCGTACAGTAGAGAGGCTCCGCTAAAGATGTTTGAATGACTATTAGTTAATGTCCAGCCTACTGGAGAATATCTGAAGCAGGTTTCCCTGTTATATTCCAGCTGATCAACACTGAGAACTCCTGTAAAGACGTGTTTGGACATGATCTGCTGAATACAGAGTTACCCAAACACTGAGGAGGAGATTTCTGCATGACAGACTCATGAGCAGCAGATTAACACACAGCTGAGTTTACAGTAATGTAGTGAATTAAATATGACAGAAGTGTGGAGGATGAGTGGAGATGACCGACAGCCTCATAACTCAGCAGCAGAAGAATGAGGGAGTAGTTAGTCCCAAATCTCACACTCTTCTGTTACACTCAACAGTACACAATCTTCACAGAGAAGTGCATACGTTTAAAACGTAGCATGAACATGTGTGTGTTTCCCCAGATCCGTGTTCAGGAGTGTGTGTGTTTCCCCACAGGGCTCAGTCTGAGCACTCTACAGAGGCGGTGAAGCGCTATGACTGGACCTACACCACGGACTACAGGGGAACGCTAATCGGAGAACACACACAGATGAAGGTGCGCTCTCACACTGCACAACACAGAAATATAGACTCTGAGGGTCTTCACTTCTCCACACTGCAGCGTCTGAAAACAGAGAGCTCCAGACGCCACTGTGGAGGAGCACTGATGAGGATCGGGCCTCGCTTACAAGAGCATTACAGATCACACCATGATCACACCATGGAGAATCACGATCACAGTTCTGAAAGTCCTGCTGGTGAAGTGTAAAATAACAGTAGTGCAGGACTCCTGTTCGTGTGCATGTGCGTGCGCATGTGTGGACACCAATACATTTAATGGCATATTTATATGTATGGTTCTGCTTGGTGTGCGCGGGTCTCAGCTCAGGGTTTCTCTATAACTGTACTCAGGCTTTTTATTCTTGAGCTCACTCCAGCAGATATTCAGCAGAGTGTTTCCAGGAAATATTGCAGGATTTCTATCATATATTAACATTAAAATCTTTTAATTATTTGTTTTTTCCATGAAAATATGCTGAACATGTTGCCATTTGCTGATAAAATAAATGTTGTGATTTGCTGCGGTCATATTTCAGCTCATAGACGGATCAGTGGGAGGCAGATATCATCATCCTTTCAGTCATTCTGGACACACTGATCTGATATCAGCTTCTGAACCAGAGATTTTGCTGGATCAGCATCTGCCATATGGGCTGATCCAAATCTGATATGGTGTACTATTCTGTAAATGTTTAAGCTTAACTAAACCATGAAGACACTAAAGTTTTGATGCTCTACCTGCCAAATGATCTAAAGCCATTCTATAGTGTAATGTGGACTGCAGATGAATATTCATGATGTTCAGCTTCCCTCCACTGCACCTGTCAATCATTCTCTGTTCACTTCACAGGAGCAGTGTGATGTGGCCGCAGCCCGAGTGCCTTAGTGTCCCAGCAGTGCCGATATACATCCATATGGCACTGCTACTCATGTGATATTGCGTTTATACAACAGTTCAACAGCATAATCGTGTGTATAAAAAAGAAAATCAAACACAGAGTCTAAAAACCCTTTTGTATGAGGAACTACTTTCTTCCGCCGTTCATTCACATCTGCAGCTGACAGCAGAAGCTGCGGCTCCTTCACCAACATCACTGTAGAGCTAGTGTTTGAATGATTCTCTAGCGTAATGTCTACAGTGATGACAGAACAGCTGATTCTGCTCACATTTTAATATGATAAGGCTGAACAGCAGGAAATGCCATCAGTCTACAGAGATTTCCCAGGATTTGTTGTAATCACAAGATCACAATAATTAACCCAGAAAAAGCCAAAGCAGCGCAAACACTAGCAGATTACTGTTGTGTTTGCGATAAGGAAAAACGCTGAACACATGCGGGCATTTCTTCTGTCTTTCTGTTTACTGAACTAGTCTGCAATAGTGAAAACAGGAGACGCATTAGAAACAGACAGATGGCCAACCAAACAGTAGCTCAGGGTTATACAAAGGGTGGCCAACACAAAATACACACACTCCTGATATCTGAGTCTCATCTCACACTCAACAGTTACTGTGGTATGAATACAGCACTGCAACATACAGATCGAGTCAGAATATCACTTACCTGTTTAATATTGCTTTGATCAGCTGTAGTTTAAAATGACTCCGGGTTTTTCCTCCTCGAAGGCCGTATTATGCGCTCTCTGTCTCTGTCTTGTGGATAGACAAAGTTAATCATCTTTGCTCTGCTCAATGACCGGCTCATGCGCTGTCTCTCAGAAATGTTAAATATTTAAAATAGGCACTATCCTCATAGATAAACCGCAGAGATGCAATCTGAACAACTACACTCTCGACTAAAACAGCCTCAGAGGTACATTATGTTGTCCAACAGCTGCAATATTGGTCAGACTGTAGTGAGTTTACTGATCTGCTGTCACTGAATACACAAGGGTGAAGAGGCTGGACGAGTGCTGTTATTGCAGAATATCACACGGCTATCAGCCAATCACATTCCAGAAACAGACAGAACTGTGTATGGGATTGCGTCCCTAATTTCAGTTATGACTGGTAGCAGTGTGTGTGTGTGTGTGTGTGTGTGTGACTCTGAGATCTGCTGTCCAGGTTTCTCCCACCGCCGAGCGCATCGACATGGAGAAGCTGAAGGCCAGAGAGCAGATCAAGTTCTTCGAGGACGTGCTGCTGTTTGAGGATGAGCTGCATGATCACGGCGTGTCCATGATCAGCGTGAAGATCGTGAGTGTGTGCGTGTGTGTGTGTGTGTGTGTGCGTGTGTGTGTGTGTGTGTGTGTGTGCTCTGACGTCTGCTGTTTTCAGAGGGTGATGCCCAGCAGCTTCTTCCTCCTGCTGCGGTTCTTCCTGCGAGTGGACGGAGTGCTGATACGCATCAACGACACACGGCTGTACCACGAGGCAGGTTCAGCGAACACACACACACACACACACACACACACACACACTGATGCGTGATATGTAACACTCACCATACACTGAACTGAAGCCGCTGCTCTGTCTGACACAGGCTGGGATGAAGCACATGCTGCGAGAGTTCAGCACGCGCGAGAGCAACATGGCAGATCTGCAGGTGTGTGTGTGTGTGTGTGTGTGTGTGTGTTTGTGTGTGTTTGTGTGTGTTTGTGTGTGTGAGTGTGTGTGAGTGTGTGTGTGAACACCCCTCTCTCTGTCTGTGTTTCAGCACATTCCTCCAGCGGTCTACACCGACCCTAATGAGATCGCTCCACATCTGCCGCTCAGACTCACCGAGTGCGAGAAGCTGGAGTTTCCAGAGGGAGACGCTTCTGCACACACACACACTCAGTAAAACAGCATCTCACACACACACACACACTGTGAAACAACATCACACACACAGTACAGCAGCATCTCTCTCCCACACACACACACACACACACACACAGAAGCGTTCGCTGAAGACTGGAGTGTGCTGTTCTGGTTAATCTCTTCATCATAATCTTCTACAGACACTAACCCTCACACACACACTGTTCTGGTTCCTCATACTCTTCTTCTTCAGACACTAACCCTCATCATCCTCATCTGTACTGCTGATCTGAGAGTCACTGATGGACCTGTTATCTGAGTCCTCTGTTGATTCAGAGCTGTGGCAGATACAGCAGACTGCAGTAATACTGTACATCATATTTATATTCATGTCTGTAAGAACTGACGCTCCTCTGAAACCCACTGGGAACTGTTGTGCTCGATCAGGAACTGTGTTAGTACACGGTTTCCACCCGGTGGGGTTTGAGCGCGACACCAATGTGCGCACGTGTGTTTGTGCTGAAGCCGGTGAGTAACAGCAGTGTGTGTGTGTGTGTGATTTATACCGTATCATCTGTGTTCAGTAATGTTGATCATGTGTATCTGCGGTCTGTCTGGAGGCTGATGAGGAGCTCTACAGGGCAGCGTGTGGACATTAAGCCTGTCCGCTTCTCTGAGGGACGAACACATGTGCACACTGAGCTGAAGTACACTAGCGAGGCTTCATCAGAGCTCCTCCATCAGCACTTCAGCTCTTGTACCGGGGCTGTGTGTAGTTTAAGCGATTGTAAATTAAATAAAAGTGTTTTTTAAAGTAAATCCTCAGCGTGTGTTCAGTTTCCTCCTGTTCTCTGACGAGGCTTTAAAGGAAGGGTGAAGATAGAGGTAAAGTTGGTTTTATATTCGGATATTCAGACATTCTCCTTAATAATATAATTTCATAAAAGTATTGTTTGCAAATTCTAAATAGGGAAATCATATAAGCAGCCACTGACTATCAAAGTACAGCATTGTTCACAGTCAAATAAACAGTGTTAATGTTGTTTTGAAGTCACACTTGCATGCTAATTCCGATCGAATATTCAAAGTAACATGGTGAAAAATATATAGACATCTAAATGAACGAATGTGTGAATATAAAACCAACTTTACCTCTATAGGGTGAAGCTGGTCTAACGCCCACAGTCAGACTTTCACCTCAGTAGGACTTTATAAGTGTTTTTGCTCATCCTAAACAGTGATGAGCCGCTGACAGTCAGAGCTCATAGAGGTAAAGTTGGTTTTATATTCGCACATTCGTTCATTCAGAAGTCTCTATATTGTTTACCATGGTACTTTGAACATTCGGTCGGAATTGGCATGCTAGTGTGACTTCAAAACAACATTACTGTCTAATTGACTGAACAGTGCTGTACTTTGATAGTCTGTGGCTGCTAATATGATTTCCCTATTTAGAATATGCAAAGAGTACTTTAATGAAATAATGTTAAGAAAAATGTCTGAATATCCAAATGTAAAGCCAACTTCACCTCCATGGCACAGGCGCTCACAACAGCACACCGGTATTAATCATCAGCCCGTATTAATCCTGCTTTAATGAGAGTCTAAATGTGAATAAAATAAGCAGCTTTACTGTGGCTGTCAGTGCGCCATGTGTCTGTAAAGCGCAGATTGTTGATTTGTCAGGGAATGCCTGAATAAAGCTCCTCTCTGCAGGGTGTTCAGACGGTGATATAAGCTGATCTGGAGCTCCAGACATGCCGAAGATCAGCCGGAGAGCATCGCGGCGCGGCGGGCAGGAGGAGCGTCTGCAGCGGGTCAGCTCTGCCTCCTCACCCGCGGCTCTGCGCTCCGGGTCCCCGCTGGAGATTGAGGTAAGTTGGTTTATATCAGGCCCGTAGGCAGCCTAGTGAAAGGGGGGTCTTTTTCTCTAAAAGTGGACCCGTTTGCATTTTCTCCAGATGTTGTATTTGATTAAGAAGTTTAAATACAGCATTTTGTCGACATTTTATGAAATATTTAGTGCTGGATTCGCTTGTCTTCTGGAGTCATCTGCATGATAGGTTTTTAATCTGTAATGCCCAATATACAGCACATCCTGGCTAATTTGGCCAGTTAGTCTAGAACAGGGGTGTCCAAACTCGGTCCTGGAGGGCCAGTATCCTGCAGATTTCAGCTCATGCTTGCAGGTGTGTTGAGGCAAGCATGTTTGTAGAAAGCCTAGTAAGAGCTTGATTAGCTGGCCCAGGTGTGTCTGATTGGGGTTTGAACTAAACGTTGCAGGACACCGGCCCTCCAGGACCGAGTTTGGACACCCCTGGTCTAGAACCTCATGGTAGCGACAGATTCTCATCTGTAGGGAGTAGTGTTTGCCTTACCCAGTCTTTATGAACATATCTTCAATATGTTGTGATGATAAAGCCAGCTCTACCCCATCAGCAGGAGGAGCGTCTGCAGCGGGTCAGGACTCTCTCCAGCTCCGGGTCCCCGCAGGAGTTCTTCCAGAGCCTGATCCACCCGCTGGACCTGCAGGAGTTCTTCCAGCGGTTCTGGGAGCGACAGCCGCTGGTGCTGCACCGCTCGGACGCGGCTCTGGCCGGTTATTACGGCTCTCTGTTCCCGCTGTCGGGGCTCCGGCGGCTCTGCGCCCGCGGCCTGCAGTACGGCACCGACATCAACACCTGCCGCTGCGTACGCGGACAGAAGCGGCTGCTGAACCGAGCTGGAGCCGTCGACTTCCGCCTGCTGGAGAGAGACTTCCAGGAGAAGAAGACCACCATACAGTTCCACCAGCCGCAGAGGTTTCAGGTCAGACACACACACACACACACACACACACACACACACACACAGTCTCTCACGCGAACACGCTTACAGATGGTCTTACTCTCACACACACACACTCACAATCCTTCACTCTGTCATGCACACACACACACACAGTGACCCACTCTTGACAGACACACACTGACAGACTCGCACACATTCTTTCACAGACACACACGTTCACTCTCTCACAGATAGACATACACACACACTGTAATAGCAGTAGCTAATGTGTGTGTGTGTGTGTGCGTGTGTGTGTGCAGGATGAGCTGTGGCGTATCCAGGAGCGTCTGGAGTGTTTCTTCGGGTGTCTGGTGGGCTCTAATGTCTACATCACCCCCGCCGGCGCCCAGGGGCTCCCACCACACTATGATGATGTGGAGGTCAGTTACCTGTGTGTGTGTGTGTGTGTGTGCGTGTGTGTAAGAGAGAGAGGGAGTTTACAGATGTGTATATTTACTGATGTGTGTGTACTGTTGTGTCTGTGTGAGCAAGTTTACAGATGTGTGTGTGTGTACGCACTTATGTGTGTGTGTGTGTGCGCAGGTGCTGATCCTGCAGCTGGAGGGACAGAAGCACTGGAGACTCTATGAGCCCACCGTCCCGCTGGCGCGCGAGTACAGCCTGGAGCCCGAGAGCCGCATCGGGGCCCCCACACACGACTTCATCCTGCAGGTGTGTGTGTGTGTGTGTCAGTGTGGCTGAGGGCTGTGTTTGTGTGCATCGTAGCACATGTAACGTGTGTGTGTGTGTGTGTGTGTGTGTGTGTGTGTGCGCGCTCAGGCTGGAGATCTGCTGTATTTCCCCAGAGGAACCATCCATCAGGCGGACACTCCAGCAGGAGCGGGACACTCCACACACCTGACCCTCAGCACCTACCAGAACATGTGTGTGTGCAGTCGACAACGTTACACACACACACACACACACACACTACAGAATGTGTGTGTGTGCAGCATCTTTGACAAACAGAAAAACCATTTCTAAGTGCTGCATTCATTCATAGAAGTGTGTGTGTGTGTGTGTGTGTGTGTGTGTGTGTGTGTGTGTGTGTGTGTGTGTGTGTGTGTGTGTGTGTGTGCAGGTCGTGGGGGGATCTGCTGCTGGACCTGATGCCTGGCTGTGTGTTTGACCGAATGAAGACTGACTGTGAGCTGCGCACCGGCGTGCCCCGCGGCCTGCTGACGGTGACCTCTGACCCCTGAACTGTGTCTGAAACACTGCTGCACTGAAGGCCTGAACACCATGCAGGATAACCATTAACATGCAGATCAACATACTAGTGTCCACACACACACACACACACACACACACACACACACACAACTGTATCATTATCATTATAGTGATCCTGCTGGGTGTGAGCGGCCTTTACAGTGTGTTTCTGTGCATCACTAACTCTGCTGTGTGTGTGTGTCTGTCTCAGTCCCCCAGTATATCTCCAGCGGTCAGTCATCAGCTCAGTGTGTTCCTGCGGCGTCTGGCCGATGTTGTGGATCAGCAGGGTCAGTCTCTGCGCTCCAGCTCCATGAGGAGAGACTTCATCTCCCACCGGCTGCCTCCGTTCCTGCAGGACCCTCAGCTGCTGCAGCCCGGTCAGAAACACACACTCACACACACCGCTCGCACACATCACACGATAGAAACACCCTTGCTTCAGCAGAACACACACACACACACACATCATGAGTCTCTGTAGTGAGCGTCTCTGTAGTGAGTGTCTGTGTAGTGAACATCTCTGTAGTGAGTGTCTATGTAGTGAGTGTCTGTAGTGAGTGTCTATGTAGTGAGTGTCTGTAGTGAGTGTCTATGTAGTGAGTGTCTGTGTAGTGAACATCTCTGTAGTGAGTGTCTGTGTAGTGAACATCTCTGCTCCTCCTCCTCCTGCAGTGGGCGGAGCTCCAGCGCTGCAGGACACTGTGAGTCTCCGCTTTAAAGAGCATCTGCTGCTGACGGTGGAGCCCAGTCCAGACCACACCGTAAGACTCTCACACACACACTTTCATACACCGTTACTCTCTCACTCACACACACACACACACACACACACACTCGTACTCAGAGGTGGGTAGAGTAGTAGAGTATCCAAAATCTATAGTCAAGTAAAAGTAACGATCTCAAAAGTTACTGCAGTAAGAGTAAAGGAGTATCTGATGAAACTCTGCTGGAGTAAACAGTCACTCGTCACGTCTCATGATCTATATGTCTATATCTATATCTATAATATACAGTGTACGTCAGAACTATTCGCCCTTCTGAGTTTATTATTGATTTTCTAATATTCTCCAGATGATGTTGAACAGATTCAGGAGTTTCTCACAGTATTTCCTCTAATATGTTTTCTTCTGGAGAAAGTCTTATTAGTTTTATTTGGGCTAGAATAAAAGCAGTTTTTAATAGTGTTAAAGCCATGTTAAGGTCAATATTATTAGCCCCTTCAGCAATATTAGTGTTGGATTGTCTCCAGAATAAACCACTGTTATACACCGCCAACTTATCCAGCATATGTTTTACACAGCGGATGCCCTTCCAGCTGCAACCCAGTACTGGGAAAACAGCATTTTTATATGAAAACTGTTTACCTGTTCTCTGTTTAATGTTTAACAGTGTGAATGATCAGTCAGATCTGATGTTCATCTTTACACTTTCACTCCACAAATCATCAATCTGCAGCACACAGACGTCACTCATATCTTATAACACAACTGTGTGTGTGTGTGTGTGTGTGTGTGTGTGTGTGTGTGCAGGACGAGGCCACAGAGCTGCTGGTGTATGTTCTGCACTCTCTGAGGAACCGCAGGGACACACACATGATGGGGGCGTCTGATGAAGATGAGGATGAAGAGTCTCAGGTGTGCTCTTCAGCTCCTCATTAAAGGGGCCGTTCACACACTCATGAACACTACTCACTGTGTGCTGTCAAGTGTTCCCAGAGCCTAGAGTTTCTTTCTTCTGCTGAACACAAAAGAAGATGTTTTGAAGAATGATGGAATCCTGTGACCATCAACTTCAATAGTAGATAATGCTGTTACTGGTTTCCAACATTCTTCAAAATATCTTCTTTTGTGTTGCGCAGAATAATGAAACTCCTGAAGGTTTGGAGCCCTTGAGGCAGAGTAAACGCTGAGTACAGGGAACTGCCCCTTTAACTGCTGTTCTTCTTCCCTGAGGGTGCGTCTCAATCAGCAGCCTTGTTCACTAGTCAGTGCACTGATCATGAATGATCAGATTATTCAGCTGTAGTGCACTTATAAAAACAGTCCAACTAATATATGAGGATGATCAGCTCTGCTGTTTATAATCTCCAGTGTTGATGAGGAGCAATGAGGACGCTCATGTCACACTCAGAGAACTGAGCTCATCATGGATTCAGACACACTCCTCCTCCTCCTCCTCTGGTCATCTGTGCTGCTCTCTGATGAACTCCTCTTCTCCTCCTGCAGGTCGGGGGTCTGCGTTTCCCGCTCAGTCATCTGGAGGCTCTGCAGCAGCTGCTGGTCAGTGATGGAGTCTCGGTGGAGGATCTGCAGCTCCAGCAGGAGGACAAACTCAATCTGCTGCTGGCTCTGTGGAGCGAAGGCCTGCTGCGGGTCACTGGAGACCTGGAGAACCACCACTGAGACTGAGGAGGAATAAACCCCCTCACATGACTAACGCTGTTTTACTGAACGCTGCGTGTATGAACAGCCAACACTCATGACATAACCTGATGAAACGGTATTGAGAAAACAACACACACACACACACACACACACACACACACACACACACACACACACACACACGGGGTAATGGGAAGCAAGATATTCTGACATGTATATATTTCTCTGACCTTCAGTGCCTGAAACAGCTTTGAAATGAGCAGATTCTCCAGAAATGAATAAGCTGTGAAACGGCTTGTTCACACACACACACACACACACACACACACACACATACACACACAGGTGTTTACAGTTCATGTTTATTCTCATTCTGCTTATGAGCATCACTGTACACATCATCTTTGTGGTTCAGACGTGTGTGTGTGTGGCTGAAATACAGCAGACTCCACCTTCTGTGAACATACACACACACACACACACCTCAACTTCTGTAGTGCAAACGTGATTCACAAAATAAAAAGACGCTGAATGTGTTCTGGCTCCTCCATTCACACAGTGCGCTTTAATACTCATCTGTGTGTGTATAACTGCTCAGTCCTGACCGGTGTGTGTGTGTGTGTCCTCAGAGCAGGTGTATATCCCAGGTCTGAGAGCTGCGCTGCTCTTCAGCTGGACTCAGCACCAACCGCTGGCCTTCACCTGAAACACACACACACACAGCACTGTTACTCCGGCTCTACACACTCATTTACCAACTGTGTATGCTCAGATTTGATCTGTGTGTGTCTGTAAAACGTTCATATTTATAACAACAGTCTTTAACGTGGAAACACACTCCAAGCATTAAAAGAGTGAAGAGTTTTGCAGGATTGTGCAGTTCAGTCAGTGCTGAGTTTAGTGTCGAGAGGTTTGGAGATTGACACCAGAGTCCTGAAATGTGTAGCTGAACTGTGACGCGTGTTCTTCAGTGTGCTGGCGGTGATCATGCTAAAGGGACAGCACACTGGAATAAAGGAAGAGTCGGACACAATCTGTCACCACTTCTGCATTCAGTTGAAGATTGGGTTTTAGATATCGTTTGTATCCTAATATTAAAGCAATGAAGAAGACTGAATAGATGAGATGAATGATGTGTGTTTGAGACTAACACAGCTAACACGGCCAGACCAAAGGCCAGCTGTACATCATCATCATCATCATCATCAGCACAGTGCACATGGTGGCGTCTGTATATTAGTGCACATTTGAGCAGCACTACTAAACTAACTCTACAAACACACATGCAGGCGTTCATGCTAACAGTAATGGTGAACTCCTAGATGTGGAGATGACTGGTCTGACGTGTGTTTCTGTCATGATGTATGTGGAGCCTCGACTCCAGCAGCAGAGCTCAGTTTCACACAAGCGCAGGCGTTCAGATAAAGGATAATGACATGTCATTCAGTACCTGTGAGGTCCAGCACCAGACTGTGGTCCAGGTGTGTGTGTATGTGTCCGTCCTCAGTGATGCTCCAGCGCTGGTTGGGGCGTCCGTGCTCTTCCCATAATGCAACTGGGGCTCCAGCACAGGCCTTCGCTCCGATCACTGACAGACAGCCCATCTGCTTCTGCACACACACAATGAGAACACACACTTCACACACTGTTTCTGATATGTGTGAGTGTGTGTGTGTGTGTGTGTGTGTGTGTTACCGTGTTCTTCAGCAGGCCGTCTCTCAGTATCCAGCGCTGTGTGTGTAGAGAGCGTTCTGCTGAGCGCAGCAGTAGTTTGGCTGGGAAGGATCCGTCCGGCAGCTCTTCAGCGGTCAGAACTAAACCCAGAGCCCGATTCCTGAGCTGGAGATAACCCCTGGGCTGAACACACACACACACACACACACATGAAGACAGAGGCTGATGCTCTGCACCTAATACAGTGATCAAACACACTGAGCTGAGGGACACAGGTGCAGCAGAAGGGGAGTATGAGGACGTCACCCCCCTGTGTCCACTTC
>LR812528.1:35000-130000 GCA_903798195.1 Danio kyathit
ACAGCAGCGATTCACAAATGCACCCGGAGGAAACCCACACCAACACGGGGAGAAGATGCAAACTCCACACAGAAACACACACTGACCCAGCCGGGACTCAAACCAGAGACCTTCATGCTGTGAGGAGACAGTGCAACACCACTGCGCCATCATGACGCCCGACTTTTAGATTTAGTTTCCTAAAATAATCTTGGATCAGTGTGAGAGAAATGATGCAGTAAGTCTCTGACGGCCAGAACACAGCATCAGCTCACACACACACACACACACACACACACACACACACACACACACACCCAGCTGAAGCCCTCTTCTGTTGTGTGCAGCTGTCCTGATGTGTGTGCAGACGTGAGTGTCGGCTGTGTCCTCATACCAGCTTCAGTGGCCGCAGACTCCTGACGTGGGACAGCGAGGAGTCCCGGAGAACAGGTGTGACCCTGCCGCCAGCCTCCAGAACGGCAGACGCACCGCTGAAGCCACAGCACTCATACACCAGCCAGCTGCACACACACACACACACACACACAGGACATGGATAAAACACATGTAAATGCCTGTGAGCGCTGGATGAGTCTGATGTCATGATGGAGGGGACAGTGCAGACGTGTGCGGACACACTCATTCAGATGAGAGAGACCCACAACACAACAGCATTACACACCTGACACCGCAGAGTATGTGTGTTTGTGTATATGTGAGTGTGAGTTAGTGCATGTGTGTTTCTCACCATCCGGAGCGTACGCAGATGTCTGAGAGGCACACAGAGCCCTGCTGCTCCGTCAGCTCAGTGGAGGAACACAGGCGGAGACACTGAGAGGAGGTGAGGTGGAGATGGAGATCTGGAGCACACTCAACCTGCACACACACACGCGCACGCACACACACACACACACACAGAAATCAACACACACATTCTGTGGCGAGGCTATCAGTCCTTTAGGGTGGAGCTATCAGTCTTTGGGGCGGAGCTATCAGGCATTTAGGGTGGGACTATCAGTCCTTAGGGGCGGGACTATCAGTCTTTTAGGGCGGGGCTATCAGTCCTTTGGGGCACCTATCTTCTTTGCAGCTCCTGATACCTTCAGTAGAGTCCTGACGGAGCCCACACACCCCAACTCATAAGTCCTGCCGGCATGCCTGCTCTCCTTCAGGTCCTGGTGGGCTCCTGCGCCAGTCCTCATGCTCTGACCCTCCTCTAGGAGAACACACGGGCCCCGGTAACACCAGTCCTCGAACAGCAGCCAACTGAACACACACACACACACACTCAGAGCATGCATTATCCTCTTAAACAAAACAAATAAAAGTGTGTGCAGTAAAACATTCACACACAGATGTTGCCCTGGACTATAACAGTATATGCAGTATCCATCTCTCAGAGAAGGGCAATAAATGAAGTGAGTGTGTGTGTGCTGAGTGTGTGTGCTGCACGCAGGGGCTGATGCAAATCTCAACAAGCAGCATTTGTGCTGAGGTTTTCAGTCTTTTTAGCTCAGGAAAACATTTATTATTTGTTGTAATTGCTGATAAAATAATGTTTTATTAAAGTTAGTTATACTGTAAGAAATATCATCATCACAACACTCAACAGCAATACTGCATAATGAGCCAGCATGGTGAAGCTCTGCTCCGGACACACTCTTCATCTGAAGGTAACCGGACGCGACTGAACTCGAAGCATTGAGAAACACACAGCACACACACACACACACACACACACACACAGCACATTTAAGCGTCAGAAATATTTGATGTAAATATCTGTACAGCACACAGAACATCTCAGCATGTGCGTGACGCCACTCGATTATTCATCACCTCTGGACCAAACCAGCCTTCAGTTCACTGCACAGTTACACTGGAGCCTTATGAGAAACAACGTTAAAAACACCCCAGTGAGTGTGTGTGCTGCTGAATAATGCACAACAGGAAGAACACACACACACACACACACTCGCCAAAGGACATGCATTAGCAAGATGGCATTGTGTAAGCTCTCAGCACACACACTTAAAACAAGCCAGAAAAACAGCTGTACAATCACTACATCTATTAGACATGAGACACAGCACTTTTATAGGTGCACACACACACACACACACACACACACACACAAACAGCTTCTGTCGGAGTTCACTTGGACACAAACAATAACATGAGCTCATTTCTTACACAACTGCAGTCTGGAACTCACTTATAAAGCAATGCTCAACAGCTCAGATAGGAGGGTTAGTGACTGACGCGTGTGCGTGCGTGCGTGCGTGCGTGTGTGTGTGTGTGTGTGTGTGTGTGTGTGTGTGCATGCGTGCGTGTGTCATGCATCATCTGAGGGCAGTACAGTGATTACCATCCTCTCAGAGCGTGTAGTGTAGCTCCAGGAGCCGTCAGCTCTGTCCTGGTGTCCTCCACATCCCTGCAGATCCTCCTCCTCTCGCCACCTCCATCATAGATCAGCATCTGTTACAAAGAAAACATCACTTATGGGGACCGAGAGACCCCTGTGCACAAACTGCAAACCAGTCCAAATCTGCTCAAAGGCACAAACACTCAAGGCCGGTTTATACTTCTGCGTGGAGCGTTTGGCGTGACCCACGGCACCTGCCTTACACGTAGCCGTACTTCTGTGTGCTGTTTGTGTTGCTCTGCAGTAACACTTCTGTAACACTAGCTGGCAGTAGGTGTTTATGTTCCTCAGTGTCGAGTTTCTTCGCTGGTGTTTTGTTTTTTCTGAACGCTTCCTTAATGTACAAGTGGCTCAAACTCGCTTATTTTGAGGCGAGAATCGGTGGACGTGCAGCAACTGTAATCATAAGGTCAACACAACACAACACTATAATAATAATAATAATTCCTTACATTTATATAGCGCTTTTCTAGACACTCAAAGCGCTTTACATATTGGGGGGAATCTCCTCATCCACCACCAGTGTGCAGCATCCACCTGGATGACGCGACGGCAGCCATTTTGCGCCAGACCGCACACCACACACCAGCTGATTGGTGGAGAGGATCCTAACCTAACCCACTCTCCAGCTGGAGCTCCTTCACGGGACTCCACACTTGTAAACACTCGCCCCATCAGGCTCAAGGCTCTCAGCACCGCCCACACTGGTCACAGCTACCAAGCCGACCAATCACAGAGCCTGCGCTACACGTCAGTGGGATGTGTAGTTTCATTTTTTGAGAGGCGCGCGTCAACGTCGGCTGTGAGACCGTGTGAAGGCTGCGTCGGAGCATCCGCGTGCGTTTGATGCAGAAGTATAAATCAGCTCTCAGAGAGGAACAGAGGACAGCATTACACTGTGTCTGAACTACACACAACACTCCAGCACTGCAAACTAGGCTTCTCTCACCTTACTTTACTCTACCTTCATCTTGTTTCTAGTCCAAACATCTAAAAACTCTTAAATCAAAATGCATTTTCCAGACCAGTAAATAATATTGTCTTGTTTTCAGAAATAATGGGCAGAAATTCAGTGAGTTTCTTCTTTAAAACAAGTCAAATAATCTGCAGATGGGTTTAGATAAAATACACTTCTTTAAAAGCAAAAACAAGATGAAAGGAACAGATGAATGGGTCCACTGTGGAGGGTTAGGACAAAACTCTCTTCCCCATGGCAAAGACTGCTTGTTTTTCCTGTGCTACAGTGTCGTGTGTAGTTAGGGCACAGTGTAAGAGCCTAAAGAGGGTGCGAGAGCTGCACTTACTGCTGTAGGTCTGGGGTTGATCTTCCCCAACACCCTGTTCTTCCCCTATGAGGACACACAGACAGAACAATTAGCTTGTCTACACATATATAAGCCAATCTCAGACTAATGATCGGACTCTGCTCACCGTGACCCCTGTGTTGGCTCCACTGTGACAAACAACGGCTTTAGTGTCGTCATCAGCAGACGGCATCAGTCCAGATCTCATGTACTGATAGAAGGGTGTATTGGCAACATCCCTGTCCGGCTCCTGCTGCTCTCTGTCTGTGCTGTGATCATCAGACGGGTCAGCTATCGGCTCGGGGAGGACCTGGAGGATCAGTGGTGCTCCCGTGTCCTCCTGATGGAGCTGGTGATTCAGTAGTGCTCCCATGTCCTCCTGGTGGATATGATGGTTTAGCAGTACCCGCATGTCCTCCTGGTGGTCCTTTGGGCTCCGTGTGCAGTCCTCCATCCTCCAGGTCTCCCCTGATCCTCTGCCCATGCTGGACTGTAGTTTCTTGCTGACAGACTGCAGGAGGGAGAGTATGGCGGCGGCCGGCTGCTCCACGCTCCTCTGCTCCTCCTGGGGGCCTGGGGCCTCCTCACGCACACACTCCTCCTCATATATGGGGGACAGGCAGAAGGGGTACGCCTTAGCCCGGCGTGCACTAGGACTGTGCAGAGCCCCCAGGTCATTGACAAACACCACATCACCCTCGTCCTCCTCACTGATGATGGAGAAGCCTCCGTCCGGCTGCAGGTCTGGATCCAGAAACCGGGAATGTTGAGGAACAGCAGCGGATCTGATGGAGGCGTTCAGGGAATCCAGAGCTGAAACACACACTCCTGTATCTGCAGGGTTTATATGTTCCTCTGGACTCGGGCTCTGGTCATCGGTGACGCTGTAGCGGACCGCTTGCACCGAGACCCATGGCGGGGACCCGGGCTGGACTGCAGAACACTGGGGTTCAGTCCCAGACAGCAGGACACTCAGATCTGCTGCGGCCTGAGAGTAACAGTGCTCCTGCTCACCTGAATAAGGGACTTCAGGCTTCATGGATTCATGGCTGTGTACGGCTGGTGCTCTGAGTTCTGACACCACACCTGAATCAGAGGTAAAGCTGTGGCTGTCGCTGAGAGTTTGACTCTGCTGAAGACTGTCCTGATCCGCTGATAATGCAACACCATCCGGAGAGTGTCCACAGTTATTGCTCAATACATGCTCTTTGACTGTATCCTGAGATTTATTCACACTAGTCTCTGTACACATGCAAACATCAGCCGCGTGCTTCTCCTGAAAGAGAGACTCCTCTGAGGAGGCAGGGCTGTGGAGGCCGATCTCTGGATTATGGTTGTGGACTGATCTGAGCTCTGCACAGCCGCTACAGGGAGCAGGATCTGCACTCTTCCCTTCACAGAAATACTCAATATGGGCCTGATTCTCGCTCTGAGAGCTGACCGCAGCATTAGCAGAACACACTTCAGATGCTGCGCCCTGAAACCCCCTGATGTCGGAGTCTGAGCCGGCGATGGACTCATACCCGGAAGAGGGCAGAGAGCGGCTCCCAGAGTCTCCACTGGAGTCTCCCAGAGCACAGCTCCCCACTGGTGGCTCCAGCACTGCAGACCCAGCCCGGCTGGATGGATCCACACCGCACCGCACCTCTGCATCTGCAGCTCCATTATCCTCCATCAGACCCGACTCTGAGGTAAGCTCAACACTCAACAGGACACCTCGCTCAGAATCCTCCATCTTCTGCAGAGCGGAGAGAGCGCTGGTCAAGATGCCGTCCACCATCAGTCTAGACTCCACCCGCAGGAGCTGTTCCTCCACCCCAGACTGCAGCTCCGCCGGCTCAGGATCAGACTCCAGCCGATCATCAGTCCTGTCTGCAACTACACACACCTCCCCACTGTTCTGCTCGGGTTCTGGAGTGGGAGCGGTGTGTGGACGGTGTGTGTTAGCGGCTGATTTTGTTTGTGTGATGTTTTCTGAAACAGCATTCAGATCGAGATGCTCCTGTTCGGGGTAAACTAGGTGTTTGGGTGGTCTTGGTTCTGCTTGAGGGATTCTGTTGACTGGATCTGTTTCTATACAGGTAATGGACCAGTTTGAGCATGCAGGATGAGGGAGTGCTGGGGATTCGACAGTGGGATCCTGGGCTAGTAAAACACCCTGGGACAACAACACGTCCTCTATCTGTTGTGTCCATGGAGGAGCGCTCTGGTTTAGCACACTGGGACTCTCCTGCAGGTCCGTGCTCATGGTGTTTACAGTGAAACAGCAGGTCTGCTCGGGGTGTGCAGGCTCGTCTCCTTCAGATATGGGGGAATGAAGCTCAATGCTATGCTTCTTCTTTGGTTTTCTTGCTTCCCTCAGGCCTCGGTACGTGCCATAGGTCACCACTGGGGGCAGGAGAGATCATAGCGTCGTTTCTCCTCCAACAGCTCTTTGGCATTGATGTCTATGGCTTCACTTCCATCTTCAGCAGATCTGTGGAAGGAAAACAGAAGAGAAAGATGATAAGCTACGGCACAAAGTTCCACACACACACACACTAGCTCTGTTTCCATGCAAAGATCTAAATTAAACTTCTGTGCAAAGCTTGAACATGGCATGAAACATTTGTGAACAAAGCAGCGCTTCCTTCCAATGAGTCTAAATGAACTGATGCAAATACGAGGCAGAGAAAAGCAGTTCAGGGATTCTCCACTGTGGTGTTTGTTCTCCTCTAGTAAATGAGCTGCGCCTCAGTAGACCAAACGCAATGAGCGAGGTGAATGTGGAGGCTTCTGGAGGCGTGAGACGGGAGCGCAGACATATGCTCAAGACACTTCTGGAGGGAATAATAATAGAAGAAGATGAATACTGAAGCCCTGTGATGACGGACTGACGGAGGACTGAGGCCTTTTACTCACTAAAGCTGTTCACAGCACAGTTTATCTGCATTTACCCGGATACAAAGTTTATCCTATATTGTGTCCTTACGTCATTATGAGCTTTTTTAAAGACTTTGTGCATCTTGATGTCTCTATTAATCAGTGTTTAATGCTATATTTCCAAAATGCACATGAAATTGTTGTGCTGAGTATTGAAGTAAACAGTCAGGTGGGTGACAGCATTATCAGTGTATAATGTCTTCATGTGACAGCAGCCCCATTAAACACTCTTTATGTTCATGTAAAACACTTAAATCCCTGTTATGACTCTTTAATGCACACGCTCGTGACATCTGAGGAGCTCTTTGTGTTGCTTTCACATAAAAGCACATCGGAAGTAATCTACCTTCTCTTCATAGTCATTAGCAGCATTTACAGTGAAGCATCAGGAGCCGTCAGCGCAGCACAGACATCATCACCTCATCTGATAACACACACTCATGTGTCATGTTCGCTTGATCAAGAAGAGCATGTTTAAAAAAACAACCAACATTCAATCAACGTGCTGTAGAAAACACACACACAACACACAAACACATGTCAAATTATTTAAAATGAAAGAAAAAGATGTATGCGTGTGTGTGTGTGTGTGTGTGTGTGTGTGTGTGTGTGTGTGTGTGTGTGTGTGTTTGAGCACAGATAATGTTCTCCAGCTCTCTGAAACTGACCCTTTCAGGCTTTGCTCCTGATTGTGGTATTTTGGTGACTGTCGCTTTAAATGCAAATCAGATTGTGCTCTTTTCAGAAGAGGGCGGAGCTACAGATGGCTGTGCGTCACCATAGTGACAGCTGTAAAACAACAGTGTGTGTGTTGTGAATGCTGGTCAGGTGTGTGTGTGTGTGTGTGCATGTGTGCTTCAGTGTGAGTGTGTGCTTCATGCTTCTGTCAGTCTATGTCGCTCCTGTCTCTGTTCATCTAAAACTCCACATCTATAATCCTCTTAGTCTATGCTGACATTATCTTCAGCAGCTCAAACACTCTAATGGCTAATGGACAGACGGCTGCTTCTCACTCAGGGCTGCTGTTTATGCTAATGAGATGGAGACTAGTGGGCCGGGCTTCCCCCTCAGATGACACCTACAAAGAGAGAATGTCAATCAAAGTGCTTCTGCATCAAGTCTGATTAAAACAAACACAATTCATTACTGTTGAGCATCAGAGGCTGCTGGAGATACTCACACACTGCTGACACACACACACACACACACACACACACTACTGGGGTTAAACCCATTATAGAAGAGATCTCTGCATTATAGAACCCCTTAATCATAAGTTTAATAACAACACTGTTGTTTGTACACATTAATAAAATCTAAATATAATAGTTAAAGTCCACTCTTCTGTTTAATAATATCAAATATTCCGATTAGGGATGCAGACAGATGTGAGAACAGTATCTGTTTGAATGTTGTGATTGACCAATCAGGAGTAGCGAGGAGCATCAGAGACTGTGAAGCAGAAGTCCACCTGAGAAGAGCTCATAAACACAGCGCTACAGCTGACTGTACAGCCAGAAACGTCACAATATTTCCCAGCATGCACTGCAACACTGGCCTCTGAGATATAAATACACACTTCTGAAACGCAGGCGTCAGCTCAGCTCAGACGGGGAGAGAATGGAGTGTTTTATTCTTAGACTCAAAGACTGTGATGTGTGGTATGATCAGAGTACAGCGCTGGAGGAGGAGGAGGAGGAGGAGTGTGTGTGTGTGTTTAATCAGAGCTACATCACCAGCTCACCTTTAACAAACAACACACACACTCACCGCTTTCATGAGGCGCTATGGGACACTATCTTCAACTGCACACACACACACACACACACACACACACACATATACACAAACACAGCTTTCATGAGGCGCCATGGGACACTATCTTCAACTGCACACACACACACACACACACACACACACACACACATATACACAAACACAGCTTTCATGAGGCGCCATGGGACACTATCTTCAACTGCACACACACACACACACACACACACACACACTCAGCCTGCAGCTCCAGTGAGCAGCTCTGTGGTGTATTGGAGCGGAGGCTGACGGTCCTCCATCAAAGCCTACAGACGCTCCTCTAGAGGATGATCAGAGACTCCTGTGAGCTGAGCTGTAGTCTTATAACATTAGACCTTCAAGGTTTCTTTTCCTGCAGGACAGGTCTGTGTATGTACGGACGCACAGGTTGTGGGGATGTCCTGTTGAACATGTAAACAGCACAATCCGGCCGTTTCTGGAGCAGATCTGGCCACAGAGACTCTCCCTGCCTGCAGAAACAGAAGCTTGGCGAACACATGAGGTCAGAGCTCTGCTTATAATCTTCATGTTTAAACTCTGCTCAGATAACACGCCGACGGGACATTTCTGTGTAGTAAACTCATTCCTGCAGCGTGCGGTGCGACACTGTGCTGTCAGGGCAACACCCACAATCCTTCACCATCAATAATGTTTTACGGTCAGTAACATGTGCTTATAGTATTGAGTTATGTATAGTTCATATTAAACAGACTTGCACAACTCATTTACATTATTTAATAACAGATCATTCACTGATAATTACTAAACATTTTGGCCAAATGCATCCAGAATCTTCAGTTTCAACCCAGAATGAAACAGTTTGGTGCACCCCAATATATATCTGTGTAATCTACAATTACGTACACACACACACACACACACACACACACACACACACAGATATATATATATACACTGCAGGATTAAATGTGCACCTCAACTGAACAAATAATTGTTGAGGCCACCTTCACGGTCTTTCCCACATCCGGGAGAGTTACGGTGTGGAGAAGCCCCAAAGAAGCGGCCCACCCAGACTGCTGATGCCCAGAGTCAAGCATGGGGGGGGATCACTGATGGTTTCGGCTCAATATCATGGTGTTTCCTAGGCCCAATACTGCTGCTAGATGGGTGCTGGGTCACTGCTAATGACTACTGACCCATTCTAGAGGACCATGTGACCCAATGGGTCAATCACTGTATCCTGAAGGTGGTGGTGTGTATCAGGATGATAATGCAGCAATACACACAGCAGGACTGGAGACAGAGTGCTCTGATGAACATGACAGTGAAGCTGAACATCTCCCATGGCCTGCACAGTACCCAGAGCTAAACATTATTGAGCACTTTGGGCTGTTTTGGAGGAGCGAGTCAGGAAAGGTTTTCCTCCAGCAGCATCAGTAGTGACCTGAACACTATTCTGAAGAAGAACAGCTCAGAATCCCTCTGCAGGACTCCTGTCTGTCAATCACAACACTGAGGAGGAGGAGCTACAGCAGCTGATGCTGGACTGAGGAGGAGGAGCTACAGCAGCTGATGCTGGACTGAGGAGGAGGAGCTACAGCAGCTGATGCTGGACTGAGGAGGAGGAGCTACAGCAGCTGATGCTGGACTGAGGAGGAGGAGCTACAGCAGACTGATCAACTACTGTGCTCTAACACCAGACATTCAGTTTCACTGTACAACCCCTGTAGATACACATACATAAACACACACACACACACACACACACACAGAGCTGTACAGCCACTGTAAGGAGAGAGCGCGGTGAGAAACAGAAGCAGTGTTTACAGCTCAATAAACGGCTGATATGATCCACAATCAGCAGAAGAGACTCATTCAGTCTATCAGCAGCTTCTGTGTGTGTGTGTGTGTGTGTGTGTGTGTGTGTGTGTGTGTGTGTGTGTGTGTGTGTGTGTGTGTGATCCACAACACCATCCTCACATGACTGATGACATCATCAGCCGGTGCCGGCACACAGAGGAGCAATGAGGACAGCCAGAGTCAGTCAACACACTCCGTCTCTCTCACACACACACACTCCGTCACACAGATGCAACAGCACACACCACACAGAGAAACGCCTCATTTAGACAATCATTAAATTGAGCTTGCACGTCATTTATTATTCATTTCTCTTCCAACTGAGGAACTAGTCACACTGACTACAGCTGAACACACACACACACACACACACACACACACACACACACACACACACACACACTGCTGTATATGTGGTTTACAGGCTCCTGCTCCTCTTTCCTCTGCTCTGTTCATTAGGGGATGTGGGCAGTGTCCTCATAAACCTCATCAGGCATATTCACTGAGTTACACACATCATATTAAACACATTAGCGTCCTCATAATCCACACATTAATCACACACACGCCGGCATCAGATAAGGCAGATGACTCACTGTGTGTGTGTGCGCTGTGACCGGCCCCCGGGCGGCTCCGCGGCGCTGCTGGGAGTGTGTGTGTGCGCTGTCCGGCTGGTCTGGAGCAGGAGTGTGTGCGCAGGGGGCGCTGTGGGGGCGCGGGGGGCTGCGGAGACACCCTCATGCCCTCCGGTGCTGCCAAAACACTGAAACACACAGAGAAGAGCCGTCTGCAGCAGCCGGAAACACACACCCCTCTATATATCTGTGTGTGTGTGTGTGTCGCTCCTCCTCCTCCAGCACACACACAAACCCTTAACCCCTTCACTCCCGAACACCACTGATGTGCTCTGACTCAACAGTGAAGCAGACACAGAGCATATGAAGAGAGGAAAGGCACACTGAGAGGACTTGATGATGAAGAGAGACACATTACAGCTACAGGAGTTCAGCAAGGAACAGAAAGAGAGAAGGAGGAGAACAACAGCATCAGAACACACAGAAAACTAGCGCAGAACACAGAGGACACTGCTTAATAAACAAAGGACACAAATTGAATCCCCTTTCTCACGATCAGCTTCATGTGCTGTGACTGTGTGTGCATGCTGTGTTTCACCGCACAGCAGTAGAGCCGCGGGGTGTTTAACTGGAGTCCCCTTCAGGATGCACTTCCACATTCATCTTCACTTGCCTTTAGAACTAATGCATGTGCTTTCCCACACCGTTCATTCACTCTCAGATCACTCTGCCATATCTAGAAGTCACTCGCTCACTGTCCTTCAGTTAGTCCCTGATTTATCAGGCCTTGCCACAGCAGAATGAACCACCAACTACTCTGGCATATGTTTTTATGCAATGGATGCCACCATGTCCAGTGCCACCCTGCACTGAGAGAACACTAACTAATGAACGCCCAGTGCTGGAAAACACACACACACACACACACACTCATACACTACGGCCAGTTTAGTTGATCAGTTCCCATATAGCGCATGTGTTTAGACTGTGGGGGAAACCGGAGCACCCGGAGGAAACCCACGCCAACTCGGGGAGAACATGCAAACTCCACACAGAAACACCAACTGACCCAGCCGGCCACTGAGACACCATGCCACCACTATATTATATTATATTATAACATTATATTATATCATATTTTATTATATTATATTATCTCTCAGGGGTGGTTTTCCGAAAACCTTCGTTAGCCAACTAATGTCGCAAGTTGCGTCGTTACAAACATAGTTCGTTAGTTCGTTGATTTGGTGTTTCCCAAATCCATCATTCCAATGAACATTCGCAAAACTGTGTTGCTAACTTGAACACTTGCAGCTACACCTCTGGAGCTGTAGTTAGAAGCATAGTTCCTGGCTGTGTCTTATTCCCAGTTATCCTCCCTATGCCCTATTCCTTTAGAACATTCTGACATTTAAACTTGGAATTATTTAAAACAGCATTAAAGTCATCTCTCTGTAATTTGCTTTCAGAGTTCAGTTTTAGCGATCTTCATGTTTATTATTGCGCTCCCTTCACAGTGCACTTTGAAAACATTGATGTCATTTTGAACACAGCCGTGGCTCATGGCTAAAGCTATAGGTGACCTATTATTTAAAAGCGGAAATTGTTACGTCTCCAAAGCTTGTGAAAACAAAAAACAAAGCATACGATACACTAATGCTTTAAATTCACAGTGGGTTATTTATGAAGTGTCTGTACTGTATATGACACAGACCTGCTGGGTAGAACATTTCTGCAGTGGTTTACATGTGTCAAATAGTAAAAGTAGACTTAAAAAAATAATAATAATAAACAATATCCTACTTATTAATATTAATAATAATAATAATCATCATCATCATAATTATTATTATTAAAGTATGATTTTTTTTTTATTTCCTAATAAATATTTAATAAATCGATTTATTAAATCATTTATTGATTTATATGGTTTATATATGATATAAGAATTTATGTTAATTTAGAACAGAATGTGTAATATTCTCAATAATATTAGTAAAGCAAACACATACATACATATTTCAGTTACATACAGTATATTTCAGTTAATATGGAAAGCGAGTGCATGTTTCTACCAAAACTATTATTGGATTTTATTTAAATGCGTGTAAAACAGTATAATTTGCACAAATAAATGATGGGGTTCCTCTGTAAAGCAGTAGTTCCTCCACCCTGTTTAGAGCATCATTATGGGCGTTTTACGTTGTAACTAACGTGGTTGAAGCGATGGATCTGCCACAGAGAAACTACAGGTTTTGGGGAAACACTCGTCACTACATTGTTCATTTCCCACAAGATGCATCGTACTATGATAGTTCAGCCGCGAGTTACGTCGTTGTTTGGGAAACACACCCCAGAGTGACTCAAACTTTACCGTAAGACCAGGCCGAACCTTTAAAGGCACCATTCACCCTAACTTTAAACACTGAGTTTCTCTCATTTGTCAAACACAAATAAGATATTTTGAAGAATGTTGCTACTATTGACTTCTGTAGTATTTGTTCTCCTACAGTGAAAGTCAATGGTTACAGATTTCTGACATTCTTAAAATGATCATGTTTATTGTTCAACTGAAGAAGGAAACCCTGACAGAGTGTTAATGTGTGGGTGAACTGCGGCTTACAGAAGAAATGTAGAGTGCATGTTGAGCCCACAAACGAGGCCTCGGCTCTTCCTTAAAACAGTTCCTCGAGCTGCTGGCTGGTCAGAGTAGTTCTTACAGTGCGTCAGTCTGAGATCTGAATGTGCCGTGTTTATTTTAGCTAGCGCACATCATTATTCATCAGGTGATCAATTAATCTGTGCATGTTAATCCAATGATTAATAATGGAGCGTCTGCTTCTGCGTTCTGATTGGCTGCTTCTCTGATGATGTCAGTTTGAGCTCCAGACACAATATAAACAGATCTAGCAGATATAAACTGTCTAGAAACGGTTTTAGTCTAATGTATATTATCTGAAACTTCTAGATCATGGGTCAGTTGTTTCTGTGTGGAGTTTGCATGTTCTCCCCGTGTTGGTGTGGGTTTCCTCCGAGTGCTCCGGTTTCCCCCACAGTCCAAACACATGCGCTATAGGGGAATTGATCAACTAAACTGGCCGTAGTGTATGAGTGTGAGTGTGTGAATGAGTGTGTTTCCCAGTGATGGGTTGCAGCTGGAAGGGCATCCGCTGCGTGAAATATGCTGGAATAGTTGGCGGTTCATTCTGCTGTGGTGACCCCTGATTAATAAAGGGACTAAGCTGAAGGAAAATGAATGAAGCAGTAATTACAGCAGTAATTATATTATATGTATTATTGCAGAATAATCTTGTAGTGGGTGTGTGTGTGTGTGTGTGTGTGTGTGTGTGTGTGTGTGTGTGTGTGTGTATATCTTATATATATATATATATATATATATTAGGCATGGGCCGGTATAAGATTCTGATGGTGTGATAACTCTGGATAAAACTATCACGGTATCACGGTATTGGGATTACTGCTCTAAAATATATTCTTTTCAAATGTCTGGGTAAATAACTATAAGTTTTTCCCCTTTGAACACAATATATTTTATTTTGAGAAACATTTATAATATTTTGGAGCAGTAAACGAGCCAGGCTAAATTATGAAAATGAGTCATTGACTTCTGCTGTCTTCATTAGTTTCAAAAACACACATTTAAAATGGCATCTTTGGATATCTTTTCAGCTGGAGATGCTGTTGTTAAACAAAAATGTAAAAAATAAATAAATCTTACACACCTTAGGAACGGTTTTAGAGAAAATTTTGGCGGTATGATAACCTTGACTTTTCCAAACCGCGGTATACCGGTATATAAACGGTTATCGTCCCATGCCTAATATATATATACACACACACACACAATACAAAAGCTAAATATTGACATGTATATTCATATATAATTTGTATCTGATATCAATTTTTAACTATAAATAAACATTTTCTCAAATATATACAGGCAGGTTTGCATTTATATGCATATACAAAATAAACATGCACAGTGCACACGTAACGACATATTTTGACAGCACTCGTGTGTGTGTTTGACAAGTATATCACCTGTGCTGCTTCAGGTGTTTGATCCGCATCATCTTCAGAAACACTGCAGGTGAATGTGGATTCATCAGCCTCTCTGACCTCACTGAGGGAAACAAACAAAACACAGCAACATGCAAAACACCTGTGATGAACTCTCACACACACACACACACACCTGCAGACACAGATACATCTGCAGACACACACACGCCTGCAGACACAGATACACCTGCCTCTTCACCTGTAGACTGAGATCAGATTCCCTCCAGAGAGACACGCCCTGAACACCTCACTGTTACACACTATTATCAGTACATTATACTCTCTCACTGTCACTCTATTACCATTACATTACTATCTCACCAATACACTAATATCAGCACATTACACCACATCACTGTGACATTATTAACCTCACATCACACTAACACACTGCTATATTCTTACACACCACGGTGGAGAGGAAGTGAGTGACACATTAAAACAACTGCGTGGAAAAGGAGCACATTGTGTGTGTGTGTGTGTGTGTGTGTGTGTGTGTGTGTGTGTGTGTGTGTGTGTGTGTGTGTGTGTGTGTGTGTGTGTGTGTGTGTGTGTTCTGATTGGCACAGACTGGTACAGAACAGATAAAGTAATAAAACACACTAAACTCGTGGTGTAGTTTAAGCAGAAGTTAAATCAGCAGCTCGAGCCTCCTGCGGGACTCATGAACAGCAGCTCTGCCGGACTAACCTCTCCGAGTCCGCTGATCTACTCCGGGAGAATAATCTGGAAATGCTCCTGAAGGCCTCGGTCCATGACATCATGCCGACCCCCGAGCCTCATCCAGCGGGGGGGAAGAGTCCGCAAAGCTCGCTGTTCAACTCTTATCTGCTCGTCATTCGGCCGTGTGTGAGAGAGATCTGCCTGAGTTTGAGGAAGTTTGTCTGGGAGGAGCTTCAGTGATCCCCGCAGGAACATCTGAGTAACCGGACAGTGTTTACAGCGAACACTATCAGCTCACACACACTGTCAATAAACAGCCAGCAGAGCTCAAACAGCGGCGTTATTGTGTCAACAGTGAACACTGATGATGATTAACACACATGAAGGGTCGAGTTGATTATTAAAGGTGTAAAACACCAACATTTGCCGTGGTTCGTGTCAGTTTCACAGCAGATATGGACAGACCGCTGTACTGCTGTATTACCGCCATACTGAACTGAGGGTCTTCTCATTGTAGTGTTAGTTAACGCTACTGCTAGCTCTGCTATTCAGACTTTAGCGAGTATAGTAACAGAGTTAATTACTCAACACTAACTCGCTGAACGCATGTTTGGCGTCTGTTTAGCGTGTCTGTGATTTCTGCTGCAGTAGCGCCACCGTGTGTTCAGTGACTGAAGCGCGCTCGTCATGTCAGATTCAGATCATGTTTACTTCTCCAGCGCTTTTACAGTGTGGATTGAGTCAAAGCAGCTTAACATAGAAGTTCTGCTAAAGTCCAGTGTTCAGAGTTGAAGTTCAGTTCAGTTCAGTGTGGTTTAATCTTCACTGCTGAGAGTCCAAACACTGAAGAGCAAATCCATCCATGCACAGCTCCACAAGGCCCAAACCAAGCGAGACAGTGGAGGAACAAACGTCACCAATTGACCTGCACAGTTTTGCTCCAACACTAATTAAACACAAAATCAGAAAATTCAAAAATCTGAACTGCAGCGGACATTAATCACGTTAATCAATCAGGAGCTTTCGCTTGTAGGGGCGTGCTTATGACGTAGCGCCTGTTGTTGGTGTCCCAGGGGGAAATCCTCCTACAGACACCAGACAACAGTTGATCAAACTGGGCTGGGCTTAGTCAGAAGCACCGCTGAAAGCCTCCGTCATCCAGGTAGAGTTTCTGGAGGAGTTGATGAACTCACAGAGCTGCTGCACGACTCCAAATGAATCGACACATAAACACAGTTATTCTCTCAATAAAATCCATGTTAGCTATTTAGCAATGAAGCTAGAGCCAGCGGGCAGACAGAAGCCCCGCCCATCACGCGAATCCGCTGAAGTTCAAGACGATCTGCTGCAGGTCAAAGCGAGCATCAGAATGGGGAAGAAAGGGGATTTAAGTGACTTTGAACGTGGCATGGTTGTTGCTGCCAGACGGGCTGCTCTGAGTATTTCAGAAACTGCTGATACTGGGATTTTCACGCACAACCATCTCTAGGGTTTACAGAGAATGGTCAGACAAAGAGGAAATATCCAGTGAGCGGCAGTTCTGTGGGCGCAAATGCCTTGTTGATGCCAGAGGAGAATGGCCAGACTGGTTCCAGCCGAAAGGCAACAGTAACTCAAATAAGCACTCGTTACAACCGAGGTCTGCAGAAGAGCATCTCTGAACACACAACACGTCCAACCTTGAGGCGGATGGGCTACAGCAGCAGAAGAACACACCGGGTGCCACTCCTGTCAGCTAAGAACAGGAAACTGAGGCTACAATTCACACAGGCTCACCAAAACTGGACAAGAGAAGATTGGAGAAACGTTGCCTGGTCTGATGAGTCTCCATTTCTGCTGCCACATTCAGATGGTCAGCTCACAATTTGGCCCCAACAACATGAAAGCATGGATCATCCTGCCTTGTATCAGCGGTTCAGGCTGGTGGTGGTGGTGTAATGGTGTGGGGGAGATTTTCTTGGCACACTTTGGGTCCATTAGTACCAATTGAGCATGGTGTCAACGCCACAGCCTACCTGAGTATTGTTGCTGACCATGTCCATCCCTTTATGACCACAGTGTCTCCATCTTCTGATGGCTACTTCCAGCAGGATAACGCACCATGTCATAAAGCACCAATCATCTCAGATTGTTTTCTTGAACATGACGATGAGTTCACTGTACTCAAATGGCCTCCACAGTCACCAGAGCTCAATCCAATAGAGCACTTTTGGGTTGTGGTGGAACGGGAGATTGGCATCATGGATGTGCAGCCAACAAATCTGCAGCAACTGTGTGATGCTATCATGACAATATGGAGCAAAATCTCTGAGGAATATTTCCAGCACCTTGTTAAATCTCTGCCACAAAGGATTAAGGCAGTTCTGAAGGCTAAAGGGGTCCAACCCGGTACTAGTGAGGTGTACCTAATAAAGTGGCCGGTGAGAATATAAATATGGGCTCTACAGGTCCAGACAGCTCTCTGTAGAAATGCTGGCAGCACAGTGACAGACGCTTTATTTCTGAGAGCGGTCGAGGAACACTTACACATCTGCTGAACACACACACACACACACACTTACCCACTCACGCACACTCTCTGTCTCACACACACTCACACATGCAGTCAGGAGCATCTGTCTGCCATCAGCAGAAACACACAGTGCAGGGGCCACCAAACGGAGCAGGAGTTATTAGTCCTTGGGGCCAGCAGAGGCTCTGAGATATTACAGACGCAGAGCCGTGTTCTCCAGACTGACCCACAGCCAGTGTTCTCCACAGCCCTTGCACTGAACAGCATGGCCCAGTGGATTTAGTAAATTGAAGGTCAGTGGATAGAGGTAAAGTTGGTTTTATATTGGGATATTCAGACTTTCTCCTTAATAATATAATTTCATAAAATTATTATTTGCAAATTCTAAATAGGGAAATTATATAAGCAGCTAATGACTATCAAAGTACAACATTGTTTACAGTCAATTAGATCGCGTTTATGTTGTTTTGAAGTCATACTTGCATGCTAATTCCGATCGAATATTCAAAGTACCATGGTAAACAATATATAGACTTCTAAATGAACGAATGTGTGAATATAAAACCAACTTTACCTCTATGGTCAGTGGCTGCAGACAGATGATATGGGCTGAATTTAAATAAACAGATGAAGCTGAACATTACTACATTTGTTTGTTTAAATCCAGCTATATAGATGGTGTCTGCAAGCACTTACCTTCAGTGCAGTAGCTCCAGTGAATGATCATTTCAGTGTTGATTCTGGTCTTCAGCTGATCTGCTGCTGAGAGCCGCTGCAGGAGGAGGCACAGGCAGACACAGCGGCACGAACATCCCTGAAGGCTTTATAGATACAGTCAAAGATATACAGAGCATCTGGACAGTACTGATAGCGCTTCACTTTTCCCACATTTGTTTATGTTACAGCCTTATTCCAAAATGATTCATGCTTGGCGAATAATTCTGTCTTTAACTGTATATACACCCTTATTACATGAGTTACACTATGACTTTATGAAATAGAAATATTAAAATTAACAGTCCATAAAACAAAACTATCTTACTTCTCTTCCGACACGCATTGCTTTGACACATGACACACACACACACACACACACACACACACACACACGGGTGCAGCAGTCAGGGTTTCCCTCATAATGAATGGCTCCTCTAATGCCGCAGAACAGCAGAAGCTCTCCAGAGACTCCGTTTACACACAGAAAACCTCCACTAACAGCAGTTTACACACTTCAGCCTGTTCTGGATCATGAGTGTGCGTCTGATGATGATGATGAAGTGTTTTACAGCAGCCTCAGTAAACACACACACACACACACACACACACAGCAGCGCTGATAGTTCACACCTGAACACAATTAGTGTGTGCACCTGTGAACAGCAGAGGGCGCTGCAGCGTCGAGACTGACGGAAACTCCACTCAGAGCAGCTCCTCATGTCCACTGCGCTGAGAATAATGTAGGCCAAACTCAGTTTCATATGAATAAATATCAGCAGGTTAATACTTTATAAAGGCATCACGAATAATGCGATTTTTTAGTTTGTTTGTTTGTTTGTTTGTTTGTTTTTTGCTAAAAAGCAGCTTTTAACATCTGAAATGTCTTTCATAAATGAGACTCAGACAGTTTCAGGCTCTTGTTGGCGCTCAAATAAACCCGGTAGGTTACAAACATTACGTTTTCGGGGACAGATAGCCTATAGCTGCTTTAGAGTATATTTTATGATGTAAATATATTTACACATTTAAACAGAACTTAAACCTGTTTGACTCTATTTTCTCTGTAATATCTGTTTGAGGATATCATGAAGAAATTCAGCTAATCTTGTATGTTTGTTATTTTCAGTTCAAGATATTCTTCGTGTTTAACAGAATAAAGAAACGCGTTTATAACCGCCTGAAGAAAAGTAATCAGAAGTTTAATTTTGGGGGAACTATCCCTTAACGAGCCATCATTTCTTCATTGCTAATTCGCTTTAATGGATGATCAGAGATGAACAGAGATGTGAAGATTACTGGTTAAAGCAGAACCCGTCTATAATATTATTCCTGTCACAGATATCAACAATTTAAAACATTTGTGATCTTAAAATGAGGATAAATGATGATCCTCCGACAAGGAGATGAGGATAATCAGACTCTATCAGACAGCTGATCAGTCTCCATACAGCTGCTGAGCTGGAGGAGTTCTGCTGATTCCTGCTACTGAGAGAGACCTGTTCCTGCAGAAGATCATCCATCAGCTGAGACAGGCAGAGAGAAGGCGATACCCCATCATCAGCCGAATTATCACAGCGACACGCCAACATCAGACAAACCCCCGACACTGTAAACACGTGCTGATGCGCAGACTCGCGCCATTCACACCCAACTGGCGGGAAATATTAAAGCGCGGACAAATAAGCCTTATATTAATTAAGTCTGCAAACTAGAGCAGATGTATTCCAGACCGAAGAGAAGAAGCACACGAGCCAACACAATAAATGAGACGTGAATAAACGTGGTGGCCAAAAACAAATATATCGACAGCTACAGTTAAATGTTCTGCTAATCGGCGGATTATTTCATAAACACATTCACAAAGCGCACATATAGCCCAATCAAGCCCCTAATGCATATGCCTGCTTTCTAAGTGATAACCTCTGTATTATAGGGGGAATAGCATGGGGCAGCTGCAACAAGACTAATTCCACCAATTAGGAATGAGCTGGAGTGATGATATTCAACACATTCTCAGTTAGACCTCCTTCAGTCTGAGAGAAATCAGCCATATGGGACCATTCCGTCAGTATAAAACTCATTTTTGTTCAGAGAATTTCTTATACTAACCGGTTTTTGTGAAACATTCTTCATTTGTATAATTTAAATCACTGTTTTCTTACCTTATTTAAATAGGTTAAAGCTATTCCCCAGCATAGTTTAATCAGGCTTGACAGAGTTGTCAACATGCTGTTGCAGCCGTCCCCAGCTACACAACTCAGTTAAAAGCTTGTCATATTAACAATGTACAATTTCAATTTTATCACAGTTTCAATGTCATTTAATTTGAAAAAAAAATAATTCTTTAAATATTTAGTTCATTTGAAAGTTAAAAGCAGTAGTTTAGTAAAGGGTTCAGTCTTAGATCTTTTAGGCCTGATAATTGGTTGTTGCTTGTTCTTTTAACAGTCTGTATTTACATGGACAATTTAACACATTTAACCAATTTACATTTAGTCTGTTCACCAAAAAAATAAAAAATAAAATATAACTAGATGTTTTAGAATGTTTTATTAACATGTTAATGAGTGTTGATGAGCGCCCCCTGCTCGGGCTTTGTCTGTTCAAGGTTAAATTCTGTATATTATCATATCATATGAGCAATGGGTGGGTGTGCGATAGATGTAGGTTTATTATATTAAAATTTTGGGTTTCCACAAAAACAGTCTCTGAGAAACTGAAGGAAATGCAGAAAGTGTTGCATCTGTCCTCTGCCTTAGTATTCTTCAAAGATTCACTGTATGCACTTTTGTCCAAACACACTAAACAGCCTATATTACTCCATACATAACAACAAACACTCCCTCAGACAAAAGATCACCAATAATCCCATCTAGAAGAAGAGTAGGATACACTATAGTGTGTGTTGGTCTGAGCAGGCGCGGATTTAGTGATTTGGGGGCCTTAAGCAATTACAGCCATAGTGCCCAAGTCCTGAAATGCACCCTTTCAACTTTTATTCAATATTTATTTATATTGCTGCTTTTTATATCACTCATCTTCTTTTCGACATTTTAAATTAATGCAATTTTTACATTTTAAATGATAAGTTTTCTTAAAATGAATTCCAGGAGACAGAACAAAACGGGAGGTATAGCCTCGGCTGGGTCAGTTGGTGTTTCTGTGTGGAGTTTGCATGTTCTCCCCGTGTTGGTGTGGGTTTCCTCCGGGTGCTCCGGTTTCCCCCACAGTCCAAACACATGCGCTATAGGGGAATTGGGTAGGCTAAATTGTCCGGAGTGTGTGTGTATGGATGTTTCCAAGAGATGGGTTGCAGCTGGAAGGGCATCCGCTGCGTAAAACATGCTTGATAAGTTGGCGGTTCATTCCGCTGTGGCGACCCAGGATTAATAAAGGGACTAAGCCGAAAAGAAAATGAATGAATAAATTATTACAATATTATAATATTTTATTTGATTGTATATTAAATTATATTTATATTTTAAATTTATATTTAAATTATAAATTTATATTTTATTATAGTTATATATAGTTTATAGTTATAATTTATACTTCTAGATATTTATTGGGGCCCCCAGATTTCCTGGGGCCCTAAGCGGCCGCTTACCTTGCTTATTGGTTAAATCCGGCCCTTCACAGTTCCTGCTTCTGCGCTGATAAAGACACATCTGTAGGGACTCGGAGCTGCGCGCGCCTGGAAACAGCAGAAACGCATGCTGAGGTCACTGAACATTAATAGAGAAGACAATAAAACTAATGTGGAGAGACATCCCATAATTCAACAAACTCAGCCGCTTCTTGACACAGAAGAGGCCGTGACGTCACGAGTCCCATTGAACCTCCTCTCTTCATCTCTCGCTCCATCCCTCAGATGGGGGGAGAGAGAGAGAGAGAGAGAGAGAATAAGCACTGAATAAGTGACGGGCTGAAGGGCACCGGAGGACTCTGGTCGGAATATTCGGTGGTCAGGAGGAATAATCAGCAATGTAAAGTTACAGCGGAGATAAACACGAGCCCCCGAATCACCGTAAACTCCTCTAGAGCTTATCTGATGAGTGGCCTTCTGACATCAGTCTGTAATTATCGCTGTTTATTGGGCTATTGTACCGCTGTCTTTTCTAAATCTTCAAACTCAACTCGAGATGTTCGGTCAAACGGAGCTCAGTTTGCTTTCCGCGTATAAAAGTTCTCAGAACCGACGCGACGACCGGATTTAACGAAAAAGTGTGCGAATAGTTTCGCCGATGTCGAAGGAGTGTTTTAGGAGTGAAGTCGTTTTAATTAATTCACAGAGGCCAGGATTAAAAGTCTCATCCATAAAGGCGTTAACACGGACACAGAAACGGTAAAACCGACCGACACGGACGGCGGTGAGCATGCCTTCAGCGGCCGGCGGAGAATAGCGGAGGACCGCGACGCTTTACGGCTCGTGTCCGTTTCCTCAATGAGCCAGAAATGAAGGAAAAGTCCAAGAATGCCGCGAAGACACGAAGAGAAAAGGAAAATGGTGAATTTTACGAGCTGGCCAAGCTGCTGCCGCTCCCCTCCGCCATCACCTCTCAGCTGGACAAGGCGTCCATCATCCGGCTGACCACCAGCTACCTGAAGATGCGCGCCGTCTTCCCCGATGGTGAGACAATATAGACAGCGTGCTGAGAGCCTGCATTAATGGAGACTGGAAACTTGATCATCTTCAGTTTAAGTTTGTCTCATAGTGCCTTTTTATTTGTTGCAATTATTTTAATTATGTTTCACTACGCTAAATATATTTTTATTTAATCGAATAAATAGAAATGTACAATATTAACTAACGAATAACCATTTAAATCTACATCAATAACAGCCTAATTTTAAAACAATTAATATTTGTATAATTTAATACATTATATTATCTGAATCCATGTTAATCAGACATGCAGTGCTGCGTAATCCACTAAAACTCTTTATTTTAATTGTTTCACTAAAATAATTTGTATTATTTACATCCAAATGTAACTGAATATATGAAAATCAACATTATTAATGCGTCAACTAGCGCAACCATTCCAAGCATCCAATATTAATAATATTAATAATCATAATAGTCAAATAATAACAATTAGGCTATTATTAGTGCAATATATAATAATAATAATAATAATAATAATAATAATAATAATAAAGATAATATTATCTGAATACTTGCTAATCTATTGATCTTATGTGCTGAGTAATCAACTGAAACATGATTTACTAATGCAGACACACAATATTAAAGCAGAGATCATAACTGACTCCATATACACACACTTTCCGTTTATAAAATTAATGTTTATTTGCTCAAAATAATGTAAAGCTAATCTGCGGTTTCAGGATCTACTCCTCACTTTCAGAAAAACATTTATTAAATAAATACGTGACGAACTGGTCTTACAAAAAAACACTGAATAAATGATCGCAAATTAAAGGAAAAATTAATCCATGCGCCGATGTTACAGAGCCTGTGGATTTAGCGTTAATGTTTTACATGTTATACATTTATTTATCTCAATATGTCATTTTTTGTTAACTAGTTTAGTTTAACACACAGCACTATATTATATAAAATGTGTCGCACTAAAAAGTAAATAGCCAGTTTTATATATTAAGTTCAAATAAAGCACATATTCACACAAACACACGCACACGCACACCCACACACATATATATATATATATATATGTGTGTGTGTGTGTGTATATGTAAATAATATATATTTTTCGTTTACATTGGAATAATTTATGTAAGTATTATTATAAAACAGCATCGGAATAATACTTCCTGATAATATCGAGATTAAAGATGAATTACTCCGTGTCACTAAAGCTAAACTGAACTGAACTTAATCTCTGAAAACTGAACTGACTCTGTTCACATTCACTATAATCTTCCATGTGAAGCTGCTTTGACACAATCTACATTGTATAAGCGCTATACAAATAAAGATGAATTGAATTAAATAACTGTGATTTAAATTGGCCAAATATACCATTATGAAATCACATAAAACCCCATAATAAAACAATATTAAGAAGGAGAGTCCGCGATGCTGTCGCGATTTGTAGAACTCGACGATTTCTGACTGTTATTGTTGTTTTCACAAGTGCAGAGTGTGACGAGTGTGTGTGTGTGTTTCTCTCTCTCTCCCTCTGTGTGTGTGTGTGTGTGTGTGTGTTTCTCTCTCTGTGTGTGTGTGTGTGTGTGTGTGTGTGTGTGTGTGTGTGTGTGTGTGTTTCTCTCTCTCTCCCTCTGTGTGAGAGGTCTGGGAGAGGCCTGGGGTCAGTCTGCGCGGGTCAGTCCTCTGGACATCATGGCTAAAGATCTGGGCTCTCACCTGCTGCAGGTGCGACTCTCTGACAAACACATGACAGTCTACTTCTAATGCGTCTGAATAATATTTGGTGTGTGTGTGTGTGTGTGTGTTTCACGCGCGCAGTATTCAGCGTTATTAATGCTGTGTTATCTGTACTTTCAGACGCTGGACGGGTTTGTGTTTGTCGTCGCGTCTGACGGTAAAATAATGTACATTTCAGAGACCGCTTCAGTACACCTGGGCCTGTCACAGGTAAGAGTTTAACACGAGGCCAGGAGATAACACACACACACACACACGCGCAGAAGAATGTCCACATATAAAAGTGTGTGTGGAGACTGTGGAGAGCTCATTCACAGCAGTGTTTGCTCAGTTTCTCCATTCAGCCTCTTCAGGAATCCGACAAAGCCGAGCTCAGCTCTCCTCAGCTCTGCTTCCTTTAACGGGTCTGCTCCTAATATCGGAATGTTGCGGCATGACTGGAGCATGCGCACCACAATGCCTTAAAAGAGTCCAGGGCTGCTTTTAATTAGTTATTATCAAAATAAAACACGTGTAAATTATTATCAATGATTAAAAACACGTCTATTTTTAGATATTAAATTTTAACGCTTCTATTTGTACACATTGCGCTTCAGGATTAGGTCTAATAGGGTTAAATAGTAAGCTCCTGTGACACACTCAAAACGGTGTTTAACGCTAATTATTATACCTAAACGGTGTTTATTTTACGTCATAAACACATTATTTCTCAACATATTTCTGAAAAATATAGTTTTGATATGGTGAAATAAGTATGTTTAGATTAATTATTCTTTAAGCAACCCTGCTCTGCGGATTAATTCTCCTGGCTGTACATTGTACAATTATTAATAAGTCATGCAATTTTTATGTTATATAATTTATGAAAACGAAGTTTGTTTATAAGCGAATGTTTCAGCTTTTAAACAATTGTCTATTTAGGCTTTATAAGTTTTAAGTCAGTCAGATGATGTAACTGAAGTTAAACCCACTGAAAGGGTTTATTTGACTGTACTTATATATTATTTAGTCATATGTTTAACAGTGTATTCACACTGGAGTGATGATCTGCTCCTGAAGCGCAGAACGCCGCAGTATTCTCGTATAGATGGCCAAACACACTTCTGAAGAACTGGAGTGTGAGTGTGTGTGTGTGTGTGTGTGTGTGTGTGTGTGTGTGTGGACTCTATAGGCGTCTGTCCTAATGATGTCCACTAGATGCAGTGCAGATACACTGCAGGACAGCAGGGGTTTGAGGAGCTGTGGTCAGGGCACAGGGGCTCCAGTATCCGCAGCGGAGCAGCGGCTGTGTGTCGGCTCTCGGTCGGCTGTGAGCTCCAGCAGGGCGGAGGAATATTTACTTTTACTCCGACAATTAAGAAAAAATCTGCTCTTGGCTTTTCTCGACTTTCCAAAAGCGGATTCCAGCAGAGCCAGTGTGTTCTTCAGCAGAGTTTATTAATGATAAAGTCACACTGTAAGATCATGATGACGAGTTTATCTGCTCGACTGACATCCGCGGTGATGCAGAGGTCTATAGGCTCCCACACTGCACACAGCAGCTGAACACATGTCTGTGTTTTGTGGTTCTTAATTTTATTTTCCTCGTTTATTTCTGCTTCTGAGCTGCATTATGGGATGTTGAGCTTTCTTCCAGCAACTTTTAACCTGTAAATGTGTGTTTTCTGCACATGTGTAATAGTGTGCAGTGCTGTATTGTGTGTGTTGGTGTTGTATATTACACTACAGAAATAAACTGCAGCACATATTCTGTTATTTTACACACTTATTTCTCTACATATTATCTTTTATATTATTTCAAACCACTAAAATGTCAATAAAAGTCACTTTGTTAAACTGTAGAGTTGAATTTCCAGCATCAGAAGTGGACAGAGCAGAGATCAACATCCCATAATGCAATTCACCACCGCTAATAAACACTAAACATCAGTAAACCCTGAAACTGTAGATTATCAGGTGTTCACAGTGCAGGCAGACTTTAAGCTCTATACTTCATTGGACATGTATCATCCGCATTTCGGACACTACAGGCCTGCTGTAGCTGCAGGTTAACTATAGTCAGGGGCAGATTTAGTGAATTAGGGGCTCTAAGCAACTCCAGCCATGGGGCCCATAACGTCTGAAATGCAGCTTTCCTATTTTAATTTCTTTTGAATTGATTTATTTTGCAGTTTTTTTCTTATATCACTCCTTTTCTACATTTTATCCTGATGCAAAATAATAATAATAACATGTAAAGCATCTTGTCAAACTTTTTAAATCGTTTGTTTTCTTAAATTAATTCACAACTAATAATTATATATAAACTATTCCGTTGTTAAAACTAAATCTTTACCTAATCTGACTGCTGGATTCTCCAGGATTGAGGAGGGGGATACATTTGCACAGATGTTATAAACATTAAACATAAACCTTTTAGACGCTCATCATACAAAATATGACAGAAAATGAAGTTATATATAATTTATAGCTATAATTTATACTTGTAGGTCTTTATTTGGGGCCCTCAGATTTCCTGGAGCCCTAAGCGGCCGCTTATCCTGCTTATTGGTTAAATCCGCCCCTGACTATACTGTGACTGTCCACACACACACACGCACACACACACACACACATGCACGCACGCACGCAGGCGCGCTTCACGGTCACCGGAGTATGCAGACGGAGACCCGCCGGTGTGTGTGTGCGGACAGAGACTCAATATGCAGACACCGACACACAGCAGGACTGCAGATATGAAGAGACACACACACACACACACACACACACACACACACACACACACACACACACACACACGCATTCCTGCGCGGCTCTACAAAGTGGAGATTAGCCGGTCCTCCGCAGCTGCAGTGAAAGTAATTTGTCTGTGGAGTGCAGCGGCTGACCCTCAGTGTGTGTGTGTGTGTGTGTGTGTCTGATCTGACCCGCTAATTTACACAGACACACACACCATCAAAGGCCGACACTGATCCGACTGTGTTTCTCATGCAAATCCTGTTTTTATACATGAACTCTTAGCGGCGGGAATCAGACTGACCCTTTCAGAGGACGCAGATCACTTTCAGACACACACACACACACACACACACACACACACACACACACTCCTTCTCAATAGGCATTTCTGTGGACTGATGTAATCTCCTGAAACGCCATCAGCTCATCTTAATCTCAGCTGTCAGATCTCTCAGAGCACACCTCACAACAGCGCGTGTGTGTGTGTGTGTGTGTATGTGTTGCAGGTGGAGCTGACCGGAAACAGCATCTTTGAGTACATCCATCCGTCAGATCACGATGAGATGAGCGCAGTGCTGAGCACACACCAGCCGCTGCACACACACTTCCTGCAGGGTACACACACATCTACAGACACACACACACGCACACACAGACACTTAATTCCTGCAGCACACACACAGACAATTTGTATGTTCATCTCTCCTGGTGTGTGTGTGTGTTGCAGAGCTGGAGCTGGAGCGCTCGTTCTTCCTTCGGATGAAGTGTGTGTTGGCGAAGAGGAACGCGGGACTGACCAGCGGCGGATACAAGGCGAGACCACACTCAGCTGATGATTGATTATAAAGTGTGTTTGGCATGCTGACCTGGGAGAGAGCCCTGAGCTCATAAGATCCTCGAGCCCGGGGCTCCCTCCCGTTTGCAGGGTGAGAGGGGAGTTTGAGCTTAGGTAGATCTGGAGAACTCCCCTGCTGTAGCTAATGAACAGATAGTGATTAAGAGATAACTGCTTACTAGGAGCATGTCTATAGTGCTGATTTGGATTAGTCAATTAACTTAAGTTACATGTTTTTGGATGGTGGGAGGAAACCGGGGAACCCGGGGGCACAGGGAGAATGTGTAAACTCCACACAGAAACATCAGATGGCTTGGTAAGGACTAGAACCAGTGACGTTCTTGCTGTGAGGCAACAGTGCTAACCACTGGACCACCCACTGCCACCCATCCAGGAAAGGAGGAGGAGTAGGGGTGGAGGGGGGGTTTCTTCAAGATGAAGATGGCTGTGACATGGAGCTGAGGGTATTTATAGTGGCTTAGGAGTCGTCTGATTGGTGAATCATGAATTGAATAATGCAGGACCGGCTGTGATCAATCATAAGCTCGTGATCCTCTCCACATTAGTTTATTAATAAACTTCACACAATGAAAAATATTTTTACATTTTAGTTTTTGTTACCTATATGTTTTTGTTAACTATAATAACCTTGACACACACACACTCTGTCTCTCTCACACACACTCACTCCCTAAATCACACACACACACGTGAGCAGACGTTGGCGTAGAGCAGGTGATGTGTGTAAGCTGATCCTCTGCTGTTGCTCTCCTGCGGTGCTGCAGGTTTGCATTGCAAATGTCATGAAGAGAAGATCGAAACACACACACACACGCACGCAGAGTCACTGTAGAGCAGAGTCAGCGCCCTGCGAGAGTGTGTGTGTCTTTGTGTGTGTGTGTGCTGACAGTATCCCGGCGTGCGGAGCTCAGCCTGCTGTCCTGCACCTCATCATCATAATGTTTAGATTCTACAGTGTGTGTGTGTGTGTGTGTGTGTTTCTGGGGGGGTCAGGAGATACACACACACACACACTCCAGTGTTGAGAGTAACCCGTCCTCCTCCTCCTCTGCGCAGGTGATCCACTGTAGCGGGTACCTACAGGTGCGTCCGCTGGTGCTGGATGTGTCCGTGTGCCAGTCCTGCTGTCAGCTGGTGGCGGTGGCGCACTCTCTGCCCCCCAGCGGCCTCACCGAGATCAAGCTGCACAGCAACATGTTCATGTTCAGAGCCAGCCTCGACCTCAAGCTCATCTTCCTGGACAGCAGGTGACACACACACACACATACACACACACACACACACATAAACACACAGGTGAGCTCATCTGTGTCCTGCTGATGTGTAACCAGCTGTGTGTGTGTGTGTGTGTGTGTGTGTCAGGGTGTCAGAGTTAACAGGACACGAGCCGCAGGACCTGATAGAGAAGACTCTGTACCATCACGTGCACGGCTGCGATGTCTTCCACCTGCGCTTCGCTCATCACCTGTGTGAGTCTGCTTTACTGCTCAGGTAGATCACCTGTACGCTCAGGTGTGTGTTTACTGATGGACACTCACGGCTTCGCTACACTCCACATGAAGCTCTTACGTTCTGTATGCGGAGCTGTGAACGTGTGTACCTGCGCTCATCATTAGTGCGCGACACACCAATAAACCACAGCCGACTGATGCAGAGTTCAGACTGCAGGATGATCAGAGCAGTGGCGTCACAGATGTGTTCACACTGCGCGACTCTCTGGGCTGCTGTTCTGTCGCTGCTGTGTTCACACTGTAGGATGGGTCAGGACAGGGGCTTTCACAATGCATGACTTTACAATAGGAGAATCAACGACAACTTTGTCTCAGTACTATTGCCTCAGTCCGCAAACTACATCTCACAACCAAACACAAGCGAGAAGTGAGATGAAACAACACGAGGTCACGTATTATATCTTTAGCTATTAAATAATGAGACTTATTGATAAGAGAATTAGCAATCTCTCCTCAACTGTTTTCTTCATCGAGCTGGATGTGCTATTGCTCAGATGACGTGTCGCACAGACACAGGTGCTCCTGCAAACTTTACATTAGTTTTTCCTCCATTTCTTGGGTCCAAATAAACTGAAAATGAGCTCTTTCACCTTCTCCCTCATCCTCCTGCAGATACCCACACTAGTGAATGCTGCCCTCTCATTGGCGATGAGGTTATCTTCAGTCAGAACTCATTTCACACAGCATGATGTTGAATCGCCGACAGCTCCAGATATTCAGCATGCCAAATATCTCATCTGTGATTCTCCCAGATCGTGTCTTTGATAGTTCACTCTGTGTGATTGTCACCTGCGTGAATGAGCACCGATTCACCTGTGATTTCAGGCATTTGTCTGTGATTTATTAAAACCTGTCGGCGAGTCAAAATCAGGGCTAGTCGAACTGGACATAACTCTGACCAAAGCCAACTGTGCTGCTGGCTCACATCACCTCATGAATGGTTCCGTCTGGACCGAATAGCTGCACATGCACACACCAAACGGAAGTTGACAGAATCAAGAGTGTGTGTTTCTGCGCCTGTGTAAGAGGACGTGTGTGTCCGCTCCAGCAGGGGGCAGTGTCTGTTTCACGTTCAGAACAGTAAAACACATGTAAAGCGTAAACACAGTCTCTCTCCACAGAGGATCACTCCTGCAGATGTGTCTGATACTCTAATGCTGTGCTCAGACTGCGATGGAAACACGTTTACCGCACAAACTCCAGTGTGTGTATTAAAAAGGTCATGTGATGTTGTTATAGGAGATCACGTGATGATAAAAGTGTGTGTGAAGGGATAATCCAGCAGGCTGAGCACACTGTAGAACATCTGACATGTTGATTTGGTCATTCTGAAATGGCGTAACCGTTTCAGTATTAGTGTTATTATATCTTTAATGACCTCCAGAACTGTCCAGATCGAGCGTCTGTGCTCCGCGTCTCACTCCTTCAAACGCCACCGCGTGCTCACTGCGTGTCAGCATCGTCTTCTGAGGCGCAAGTCATTTATTAAATGAAGGGAAAGACTCACACAGCTTCTCTCATCACAGCAAATTCAGTATTTACTGATGATATTTGGCACCAGTTAATCAGGAAGTGCTGATTTTGTTCTCTTTGACTCGTTGGATGTATTCACTCATCTTTTATGCAATAATCCAGTTTTGCGCATGGTTAATTTGCATTTTTGGATGGAAACACAGCTACTGATGTTAATCTGATGAGAGGCGACGCACACACACACTAGCCAGACACACACTGATTGATGAAGGCCAACGCTGACGCTCAGCTCCAGTGTCCACCAGGGTTCACGCAGCTCATATCAGCACTCACAGATCACAGTAACACTCTTCACCCTTTTTGTAGTTATTGGAAATGTATTCTGAGGATTACTTCAGTCTTGGTTTTGGTCAGGGATGCCCAAACTCGGTCCTGGAGGGCCTGTATCCTGGAGAGTTTAGCTCCAACCCTAATCAAACACACCTGAACCAGCTGATCAAGCTCTTAAGCTGCGCTCACACTGCACTTCTCTCCCCATAGACTTCCATTTATACGCACGCAAATGCGTCAGACCGGAAACGCAAGGTCATGCGTCGAGTTTCGCAGATCGCTGCGGTGCAAAGTTCAAGCTTGGTGAACTCTGACCTGCGAAATCGCATCACTTGACTGCGTGAGACCAATCCAGGATCAGAACATGACCTCTCTGGACAGACATTTAAAATGTGGCCCAATCACTCGCTTTATTAATGTCTAATCATCTGGTTTAATCCCGCCCCTTATCGCAGTGCCGTACGACAGAATTTCACACGCTCAAACTCTAGTGTGACCGCAGCTTAACTAGACATACTGGAAACTCCAGCAGGTGTGTTGAAGCAAGTTGGAGCTAAACTAAGCAGGACAGCGGCCCTCCAGGACTGAGTTTGGACACCACTGGTTTAGGTGAACCGCACTAACTGTGTGTGTGTGTGTGTGTGTGTGTCTGTCAGTGCTAGTGAAGGGCCAGGTGACCACCCGTTATTACCGTCTGCTGTCGAAGCGCGGCGGCTGGGTGTGGGTGCAGAGCTGTGCCACCATCGTCCACAACAGCAGATCGTCCCGACCGCACTGCATCGTCAGTGTCAACTACGTGCTGACGTGAGTGAACGAGCCCTTGCTCACAGTACACTAATGACCACACACACACACACACACACACACACACACACACACACACACAGTAATGGTGTGTCTGCGCAGGGATGTGGAGTACCGAGAGCTGCAGTTGTCGGAGGATCAGCGCAGATGCAGACTGAGCTATAGAGACTGTCTGACAGCAGAGCAGAACACACACACACACACACAGATGAAGAGCAAAGCAGCCAAGACCAGGAGCAAACCCAGAGCTGCACCGTACACACAGGTAAACACACACACACACACACACACACTAGGATTATTAGTTGCGGTTACTCTCAGCTCAGCTTTAGTGTGTGTTATTAATGCTTTTGTTCATGTGTTTCCAGCATCTCAACATTGACATATGATAATGTTGTTATAGAGATGTGTGTCTCGCTCTCTCTTACCGTCACAGTTCAGTTTAGTGCTGCTTTTGTTCCTGTAATAAGTGTGTGGTGTGTAATGTGTGTGTTTCTCTCCGCAGGTGTCTCTGTGTCGCGTGGATAAAGCAGAGTGTGTGTTGTGGAGCTCCAGTCCTCAGTCCTGTCAGCAGCAGCGGAGCCCCGGGCCCCTGACCCCCACCGGCCCTCAGCCCTGCGCATACACACACACACTCACACACACACTGAGCCCCAGAAGGCAGGCCTCCTCCGCACCGCAGACCTGCAGAGATGTGCCCTGGAGCTGCAGCGCCGCCGAGAATAAACCCGCAGCCGGCTGCACATACTCAGGTAACAGCAGAACATCTCCACATCTACAGTCAGTCATTCAGCAGACCGTGAGCCCACAACACTTGAGGAGGCATTCAGAGACTCAACAACAAGAGGCAATACACACAACAAGAGCTGATTCACTGCATCAGCAGCAGCAGACGGGTCCAGAAAGAGCAGAATGGATGATCTAGAACCTGCTTTGGTGATCCGCAGGGCTTCAGTGTCTGAGAGCAGCGCTGTCTCAGTGGAATCAACTCTTCTGAAGCCTGATTGGTTCATCCAGCAGGTCATTGTGAGATAAAAATGTGGAAATTTGGTCAAAAACAGGTCTTTCCAGTGTTTCACCAATGAAAGGAAGGACAGAGTCTGGTAATTTTACACCAGTGAAGTGTTGAGTGATGGTCTTGAGCAGAGGGTTACCCGAGCCTGCTGAGTGTTAGTTGGGCATGTGAGTGTTAGAGCCGCACTATAGCTGGGGAAATGTCCTGCAGGATGTGTGAGGAGATCAGGTCCACAGGGCAGGTTATTATGGGATGGGCAGAGAGGTGAAGTTTGGATACCTCTTCCTCTGTAAAGAGTGAGGAGGAGGAGAGCGAGTTCTCAGCAGAGGGTCTGGGCTTTAGGTTGGATGTGTTGGGAAACAGATTTCTGATCTGAGTGTGTTTTTGTGTAAAAGATGAGGCCAAACCATCAGCTGATAGGGAGGACAGAGCAGAGTACATCCTGAATGATGTGTGGGTGTCTGAAGTGTTGGTGTAGTAGAGGGTTAACTGAATGGAGTTGACAGGCAAATGATGCCAGCTGGGCCCAGTACCTGCTAAAGTCAGCCGGGGCTTTTGATTTGCAGCATGCTCACTATGTGAAGGGTTAAAGGGAGAAGGGGCATTGGCCTGGTGGAGACAGGGACAGCATGTTAAAGGGGAACAGTGTTTCTGTTGCACTACTGACATCAAGCAGTCAGAACTGGGTGTGTGAGAGAAGAGACGACGAAACAGTGGAGGAGCAGTGTGTGGAGGACAGAGAGCGCAGACTGCGTCTAACAGAGACTGGTTGGGCGGGTGGAGGTCTGGTTGTGGGAAGCAGGCGAACACAATGCTGAAGTGGTCTGAAGTGTGCAGTGCTTTAACTGTGATGTATCTGGAGAGTAAGGTCAGGCTGATGGCCTGATTTATGTGTGCTCGTGGTGGTAAGCCAGTTGAGGTTGAATGATGTGATGAGAATGGAAGTCTGCAGCGTAAGGTTTGTCCAGGTAAATGTTGAAGTCCCCCAATACTGCAAGCGGGCTGTCGTCCTCAGGGAATGAGCACAGCAGACCATCCAATCTTCAGTAAATGCTCCCGACTGACCGGGAGAATAGTAAATTACCAGAATACTGTGTGTGTGTATGTGTGCGTGTGTGTGTGTGTGTGCGTGTGTGTGTAATCGCTGTGTGTAACCTCTGTCCACAGGAGTGCTGCGGGGCGGAGCCTGTAAAGAGGAGTCGGGTCTGAACCACCTGCGGCCAGACACACAGCGGCGCAGACTGACGGAGTCACCGTATGAGGACAGAAACACACACAGGGCCCCGGGGCCGGCTGATGGGGACAGCAGAAGGTTCCTGCTGGGGGTCCGAGTCCCCGCTCAGGGCCCACTCGTCTCCCTCAACCTGCACCACTGCCTGCTGTCCAAACACAGCTCTGTCCCGCCGGCACCCTACACTCACCGCGGAGAGCAGCGGACCCCATACCTTCAGCAGAGCCCCAGCCTGGCCCCCGCCGGCCCCCGAGGGCCACACTACATCAGCACCTCCGTCATCATCAGCAGCGAGAGGTGACGCTGCGGGCGTAAATCACACACTGCAGAACTCCAGGAGACCTCAGTCATCACACACACAGACGAGGAAGAGTGTGTTCATCAGGTGTCTCCAGTGCGCTGAACACTGAGATATGCAGGTGTGTCCTGACTGACACAATAACACACACGCTGCACTGCAGACACTGAGCCATCCCTCATTCCTCTGACTGATGCAGCGCAGCTCTCACTGTATTTAATGTGTGTGTGAACAGTGAACCCAGGAGCAGGATCTGCTGTAACTCAGACTGAGCTGCATGAACCGCCTTCAGCTTCATTAGTTCTGCATTTCTGTTTGACAACTGAAAAAAAACATCATCTATTCCAGAGCTTCTCCAGTTTTCTGTAGCTGGACCTACAGGTGTGTGTCGACGCCTCAATATTTAACAGCTCACTGAAATAAATGCTTTTCTCCAATCTTTGGTCTTGTTTCTCGTCTAAGGGCGTACTCACACTATGCTATCTGAACCGTGCCCAGGCCCATTTCCCAGATCATTTGAGAAGTGGGAGTGCTCTGAAACAGGCTCAGGCGCGGTTCAGTTGGCCGGCCCTGGCCCGGTTGGAAGAGGTGGACCAGAGCACGGTTCACTTGGGCTTTGGCGCGGTACGGTTGTAGTGTGAGTGCAAAACGTGCCTGAGCCCTAAACTGAAAGCGAGACGTGACTTTAAGGGACTGTTTGATATGGATTAATGAATCATTCGTGCTGTTTAATGAACACAAACTGTGGTAGATTATTAAAGACACAAACCCCTCACTGCACCACAGCTGCAGCTTCAGCAAACCTCCTAATTCCTGCAGCACGAGGACTTTATGATTGTTTATGAGCGTCAAAAGTGGCGAAATATTAGACTGTGTGTCACTGCATATCAAACCACTTAAACAATATAACTAAAGAAATGTCCACTGTGCTGAGCAGCGTATCATCAATGACGGAAGCGTGCCCAGGCCCGAATGTAATGTGACAACCCCAAATCAGAAGCAGCTGGGTCAGTGTGGAAAACACAAATAACAAGACAGCAGTGGTTTCTGAGTGTACTTTGACTTGTGTTTGATTGCAGACAACACAACACACATTATTAACGTGTTCCTCATCATTATTATTGATAAACACAGATTCCAGTTTTGATTCTTGCAACACATTTCAGAAGCAGCTGCATCAGTGAAGCGTTTCCCTCTCTGTAATGCTGCCGCTCCTCTTCACAACACTTACAGATGTGTAGAGACTGAAGACAGCGAGTGCTGAAGAGTTTCAGGGGTCATTCTGTCCCATTCCTCCTGCAAACAAGTCTTACGGTGGGCAACAGTACAGGGTCTCCCACACATTCTCTATTGGAGACAGGTCAGGACTGCAGGCAGGCCAGTCCAGTGTCAGTCTCCTCTTCCTCTGCAGCAGGACTCTGTAATGTGAGCAGGATGTGGTTCATCATTGTCTTGTTGAACTCTGCAGGGCGTCTCTGGAGAAGAAGTCAGCATATTGTGCTCCAGAATCTCTCTGTGCTGTTCAGCATTAATGGAGCATCACAGAAGGGCAGGTTACCTTTGCCAAGGGCACCGACACAACCCTAGACCATGACAGAGCCTGGCCACACGGCATCCATTTCTCCCCAAAACACCTGAAACACTGCTTCATCTGAGCACAGTACACGTCTCCACTGTGTGATGCTCCATCCCAGATGCCTCTGAGCCCAGAGAAGTGGATGGTGGTTCTGGACACTGTTAACATAGGGCTTCCTTTTGGCACAGTACAGTTTTCTCTGGCGTTTGTGGATGTAACTCTGTATTGTGGTACTTGACAAAGGTTTACCGCAGTAGTCCTGAGCCCATGTGCTGATCTGGCTTATAGATGAATGAGGATTCTTGATGCAGCGCCCCCTGAGGGCTCGGAGGTCACGGTTGTTCAGCTTAGGCTTGCGCTCTTGTCCTTTACGCACTGAAACTCCTCCAGACTCCTTCAGTCTTTAATGATGTTCTGCACTGCTGAAGGTGAAATATCCACATGTCTTCCTCTCTTTCTCTGAGGAACATTGTGTTTAATCATCTCAGTCTTGTGTTTGTTGGTAAACTGGTGATCCTCTGCCCATCTCTGGTCCTAAAGCACTAGACCTGTCTTGATGCTGCTTTTGTAGCAGATCATAATCACAGTCACCTGTGGACATCACCTGTGTCACATCACATCATTATTCAGCAGTTGACCTGATCACTGCCCTCACCTGCTCCTGTTCTGTTTCTGGAGTGTGCTGCAGGATACGTCTTTATTTTGTCTGCAATGAAACAAGTCTCAAAATTCAGAAATCACTTCTGTCTTATCTGTGTTCTCCACACTGTCTCCACTGTGTCTGATTTGGGGTTTTTAGATATTTGGACTAAAATCAAGACAGAAACTGAGTAAGAGCAGCATTATTGCAGTGCAGTAAGAGAGCGATGGCCATGTTTATTAGCGTCAGTCACATTATTAATGCTGGAACACAAGAGTCTGACATGTGCAGCGAACGCGACTCAATCATGCTAAAATGAGGAGCTAGATGGCTTAGAATCTCAATAAACACAAGAGGAGATGAGTCTGTGTGTGTGTGTGTGTGTGTGTGTGTGTGTGTGTGTGTGTGTGTGTGTGTGTGTGTGGTGGTTTCTCAATATCCTCTAATAATTCGGATCCTCCAGAAGCCGGTATGGGTGCAGGAGCTCTGATTTGAGGAAAGCTCATCTTTGATTTGAGAGTGGCGGCGGTGTTTGCTGAAGGGCTAGCGCTGGTCTGGGGGAGGCTAATACTCTGAGTGTGTGTGTGTGTGTGTGTGTTTGCGGATGGACACTGCAGCGTTTATGAGTGACGGAGAGCCGATATTGCAGAGGTCAGAGCAGCTCGACCTGCAGGAGCCGCAGCTGAAAGTGTTGAAGAGGATATTGTGCGTCTGTGATGCAGGAGAGTGTTTGAGTAATGATTCCTGGAGCCCAGCGCTGTTTACTGAACACCACACACACACACACACACACACACACACACACACACACACACACACACACACACACACACACACACACACACACACACACACACACACACACACACACACACACACCACACACACACACACACACACACACTCACACACTCTTCAGGGAGGAGATACAGCTCTGGAGCATGCGTGTGTGCGGCTGCAGCCATGGAGGAGGTGTGTGTTCGGCTCTGGAGCGCATTGGAGAAGGTGTGTGTGGATGAATGTCTCTGTGATGAGGTGCAGGAGCTCAGAGCAGAAACGAGGAATCATCTCACTTCATCAAGCAGAGGAGGAGCGAGACCACAGGGAAGAGGAGCGCGCACACACACACAGACACACACACACACACACACACACACACACACACACACACACACACACACACACACACACACACACACACACACACACACACACACCGTCTCTCTTACATGAACACTATTTCACACACACTCCCTCTCAGACACACTCTCTCTCTCTCACACACACAGGTCAGACTGCAGGAGAGCATCAGGCCACTGTTGGTCAGTGTGTTCAGTGTTTTATTTGCTCAGGAATGTGGAGTTGAACAGAGTTTATAATCACTGATCTGACACGTTTCACTGTTCCTGAGAGACAGAAGATACGAAACTCCTGCGAGCCTCCGTCACTATAGCGCAGAGCTCCTGCAGAGGCAGCGGTGTGAGGAGGACACGAGCCGCTTCAGCTGTGCTGGTGTTGCTTATCAGACTATAATCCACTGCACATTACCCACAATTCCCCTAAACTCACCTCTGAAGAAGAGGATCTGCAGACAAACATTACTGTCAGTGGTGTGTGTGTGTGTGTGTGTGTGTGTGTGTGTGTGTTCTGCTGGACACTGGAGACTCACAGCAGCAGCAGAACCTACACAGGAGGAGGCGTCTGCTGGATGAGTGTGTGTGTGTGTGTGTATAGTGTATGGATGTGTGTGTGTGTGTGTAGTGTACAGATGTGTATGTGTGTGTGTGTGTGTGTGTGCGCGCTGGTCAGCTGGTTTTGGTCAGCAGCAGGTTCTTCATCATGTCGAAGGAGTTCCCGTCGGGCTGCAGTGACACCACCTCTCCATCCTCACACTCCACCTGCAGGAACCCGCAGTCATCCAGACCCAGCACCCGCGCTGAGGGGCCGTCCTCGCTCCAGAGCCGCACACTGGAGCCCCTGCACACACACACACGGGTCAGGTTACTGTGAAACACCCACATGTACACACAGAGAGACACACACACACACACACACACACACACACACACACACACACACACACACACACACACACACACACACACGTGTAAAGCAGGGCTGCATGACACAGGGACACACACACTCTCTGTGTCTCTGCTGAGCGCTGCAGTAGTGATACTCAGGACATGACTGACCCTCAGAGTGCTGTCATCAGCTGCTTATGAATCAGTTATTGATGTAATGATCATACTGAAATACACAGCTAGAAGACATTTTATGAGCTAATTAAATCTAAAACACACACATTTACATGTTAAAGGGGACCTTTAATGCTAAATGGACATGTGTGAGCTGTTTGTAGACACAGACGTGTGTGTAGTGTCAGTACCGCCGCTCCCTATACGCAGAGTACGCAGGCTGAGTAGGGCCTCAGCTCCGGAAGGGGGCACCATCTCGGACGGTTGCTCAAAAAAACAATATTAACATTTATTTAATAATATTAACATAAACTGAGTGTAAATAAAGTGTATATTGATAATATGTTGTTAAAATAAAAAAATAAAAAAAATTTATGACGAACGCAATAACAAACATGTGACGTAATTTTTTCCGTGTACGCGCATAGACGCGTACGCGCGGCGCGGTCCGGTCCACAGTCTGTGCGGCTGCTAGCAGCAAATATTTATAACTGATGCAAGTTGCAGCTCTATCCCCGGGAAGACAACAGCAGTCTGAAGCCGAGAAGAGAAAAAAAGTGCCAGATGAATCGCGTGCATCATTTTCAGGTAACTTCCATGAATCTGGAAAACATATTTTTGCTTGTTCACTAGTGAGGCTAACGTTTAAACTTCGCCACAACTGCACCAAATCTGCATTATTTGTTGTTGTTTACGTTCAGTTTATTTGCTTTGCGGCTCTGCATTGTGCTTTAAACTGTGACAGGACATGTTTTATGACTTTTCGCATTTGCCCCTCTTCCCTATGTTGCTGGTAAATACACAAACTCAATTCTTTTAACATCTTGTACAATAGTTTACAATTCTGTTTGCACACCAGCTACATACACACGCACTGCACAATTATTTCAGTGTATGTATTATTTATTATTATATAGTTATTATATTATGTTATATAATTATATATTATATAATTCTTTTCAGTTGTTTATTGTTTTTCAATAAAGTCTCTTTAGTCTTTACATCGGTGGATTGGTGTGTTTTAGGCCGGTTTTTCATTTTTGTACATTACAATATGAAATAACAAAACTGACTCATTCTGTCATTTCTGAAAGATCAATAATATAAAATCTAATATTATATAAAAGCATGAATTCATTAATGATTATTTTTTCTAAATGTTAAAGTTTTTGTTTAAAAACACACTAATTTTAATACACTTTTTAATTCTTAAAAACCTCAAATGTCTTTGATTTATACTGACAGTGAGAGTCAGTGTTTGTCACCATAGATTATAGTGCAAGTTAAATCCACATTTTGGTTTTAGTTTAGACACATTATGAAGAGTGCTTGACTAGCTCATTGTTTTAATAGTATGGCATGAGTTTTTCTCTAAATGACTAATTTCTTCTGTATTGTATATGGAGGTTCAATGCTAAAAATTGTCACAAAAGAAGATGAGGTGGCCTGATCCAGCACTGCTCCAGGGGCACCAGCAGCAGCACAGGTACAGACACAGAGACAGGATGCAACCCTGAGGACCGCCCATCTCAACAGGTACAGAGAGGGTTTTATTCCTTACCTTTTGTAAAGTTTGAAATTGGGAATGCTTCTGCAGAAGACATGTCAGTGTTTACTTTAATGTAAACTATTATTTTGTAATCAGAATCAGAAAGAGCTTTATTGCCAGGTATGTTCACACATACGAGGAATGTGTTTTCGTGACAGAGCTTCTACAGTGCAACAGAATTACAGACAGGATTAAAAAACAGATAATAAATATATTTTAAAAAGTAGTGAATGCAAATATACAAATTGACAAGTGTATGTACAGCTATATTACTATATACAACATTATATGTGCAGCTGTTATGTGCAAATTGGCATGTAAAGTGTGTTGTTAAATAAGTGTATATGTGTATAAAAAATGTAAATATTTGAATGTTTAAGTATAATTTTGAGTGTTTAAATGCACATTTATCCATATAAATAAATAAATAAATACATGGTTAAATATATGTTTGTCTGTTTTTGTTCCTCTGTGGGGGCACCACAGTAAAATTTCGCATAGGGCACCCTTTTGGTCAGCAGCGGCCCTGTGTAGTGTAGTGTGTCCACACTCATACTGGAGTGACAGAAACACAACAAGCCTTGTAAAATAGGACCCAAACCCCAGTGACCTACTATGGCATAGGAGTGTGGTTTTCTCCGCCCTCTGAATTGATTGACAGGAGCTCATTAACATGTCTCCATAGTAACGCATATAAACATGTCCACAGAACAGGATTAGCAAAGAAACTGGGATTAAAGATCTGTTCAGCGCTCTGTGATCAGCTGCAGCTGCAGAATGAGCTTCACACAGTTATAAAGCAGAGCATGTGTGAAATGAAGACTGTAAAATCACTCATTCATCACCACTGCATCCCCACAGCTGTAGAGGGTCTGTGCAACTGTATATGAGGACATAAACAAAGATATACCACACACTATCTTACAGGATGATCCATGCTTTCATGTTGTTGAGGCCAAATTCTGACCTGACCATCCGAATGTGGCAGCAGAAATGGAGACTCATCAGACCAGGCAACGTTTCTCCAATCTTCTCTTGTCCAGTTTTGGTGAGCCTGTGTGAATTGTAGCCTCAGTTTCCTGTTCTTAGCTGACAGGAGCGGCACCCGGTGTGGTCTTCTGCTGCTGTAGCCCATCCGCCTCAAGGTTGGACGTGTTGTGTGTTCAGAGATGCTCTTCTGCAGACCTCGGTTGTAACGAGTGCTTATTTGAGTTACTGTTGCCTTTCTATCAGCTGGAACCAGTCTGGCCATTCTCCTCTGACCTCTGGCATCAAGAGGGCATTTGCGCCCACAGAACTGCCGCTCACTGGATATTTCCTCTTTGTCGGACCATTCTCTGTAAACCCTAGAGATGGTTGTGCGTGAAAATCCCAGTAGATCAGCAGTTTCTGAAATACTCAGAGCAGCCCGTCTGGCACCAACAACCATGCCACGTTCAAAGTCACTTAAATCCCCTTTCTTCCCCATTCTGATGCTCGCTTTGCATCAATACACACATTACATTTTTCAAAGTTTACAAATCATTCAATGCCTCATGGCTGAATGCTTCTGAAGTCCTCCTACAGTCACAGCCTCAAAAACACACACAGATGATCAACTGTAATGCAGATTGAGCGCTGCAGAGCCGCTGAGGTGACTAGTGAACGATCACACTGTGGTGTCCATGCAGAAGCAGACAACATGCAGCTCTGGAGCACGCCATCACTGCAGGAACAATCATTCTAGAAATATTGGCTAGCCATAATACAAAGACACGGACATGCGCACACACACACACAAACAAACAAACGCACGCACGCACGCACACACAGAGCCTGACTCACCCGTGCAGCCAGTGTGTGTAGTAGCGTGTGAGCAGGTGTGTGTGTCCCGAGCGCTGGAACTCCTCTATATATCGCTCCAGCAGAGTGATGCTTCTGCCCATCAGCTGCTCTGGGGTCAGCTCCGCCAACCCGCAGCCCTGCGCGCGCACCGCATCATTAACACACACTGTCGGCTGACTGTTGCTCACGTTGAACCCGCAGCCTGCAGGACACAGCAAAGGGTCACGAGTGCAGACGGAGCACTGTGTGTGTGTGTGTGTGTGTGTGTGTGTGTGTGTGTGTGTGTGTGTGTGTGTGTGTGTGTGTGTGAGTGAGAGTCACCGATGCGCACATTGATGTTGTGACCTGCATGAGTGTGTGTATGTGTGTGAGTCACCAATGCGCAGGTTGAAGGTTTGTGTGTGTGTGTGTGTGTGTGTATGTGTGTGTGTGTGAGTCACCAATGTGCAGGTTGAAGGTGTGTGTGTGTGTTAGTCACCAATGTGCAGGTTGAAGGTGTGTGTGTGTGTGTGTGTGTGTGTGTGTGTGTGTGTGTGTGTGTGTATGTGTGTGTCATCGATGTGCAGGTTGAAGGTGTGTGTGTGTGTGTGTTAGTCACCAATGCGCAGGTTGAAGGTGTGTGTGAGTGTGTGTGTGTATGTGTGTGTCACCGATGCGCAGGTTGAAGGTGTGTGTGTGTGTGTGTGTGTGTTAGTCACCAATGCGCAGGTTGAAGGTGTGTCCCATCACACTGGACCTGATCAGGACTCCCCCCAGCTTCACCTGGTCTCTGTAATAGATGTCATTGGGCCACTTCAGCCGCAGCTCCACCCCCTGCAGGAGCACAGCAATACTCCATTATACCCTGACTATACTCCATTATACTCTTGACTATACTCCATTATACTCTTGACTATACTCCATTATACTCTTGACTATACTCCATTATACTCTTGACTATACTCCATTATACTCTTGACTATACTCCATTATACCCTGACTATACTCCATTATACTCTTGACTATACTCCATTATACTCTTGACTATACTCCATTATACTCTTGACTATACTCCATTATACTCTTGACTATACTCCATTATACTCTTGACTATACTCCATTATACCCTGACTATACTCCATTATACTCTTGACTATACTCCATTATACTCTGACTATACTCCATTATACCCTGACTATACTCCATTATACTCTTGACTATACTCCATTATACCCTGACTATACTCCATTATACTCTTGACTATACTCCATTATACCCTGACTATACTCCATTATACTCTTGACTATACTCCATTATACCCTGACTATACTCCATTATACTCTTGACTATACTCCATTATACCCTGACTATACTCCATTATACTCTTGACTATACTCCATTATACTCTTGACTATACTCCATTATACCCTGACTATACTCCATTATACCCTGACTATACTCCATTATACTCTGACTATACTCCATTATACTCTTGACTATACTCCATTATACTCTTGACTATACTCCATTATACTCTTGACTATACTCCATTATACTCTTGACTATACTCCATTATACTCATGACTATACTCCATTATACTCTTGACTATACTCCATTATACTCTTGACTATACTCCATTATACTCTGACTATACTCCATTATACTCTGACTATACTCCATTATACTCTGACTATACTCCATTATACTCTGACTATACTCCATTATACTCTGACTATACTCCATTATCATACCTGCCAACATTTGGTTTGTAAATTCCGGGAGACCATACGTCATAGATGAGATGATTCCGGGATTACGTCATACGCTAATTTGCATATTACTGATGTCATCGCGTTCTACCATTTCTGTTTGTTTAACAGCCTATGGTAAATAAATGGGGTATTTTATATTCGCACTACGCTTTATGTAAGCTTGTCAATTTAACTAAATGTATTGCTGTTTGAATACAGTATATCATTATAGATGAGTAGGGAATTTGCAGTAATCTCTCAGACGTAATATACTCAGACAAGTTCTGAAACTCTCCCTTAAAACATCTCTGATTGTGCAACAAGCATAAACGGTCAAATTAAATTGTTAAAATAAAGGAGAAGCAGATCGGGTTGACTGTACAAGGGAAATACCTTCAAACTGCCACCTGTTCTAGATCATTTGCCGTCGGTACGCTGAGAGGTGCTCTGCTCTCAGGCTGCAGGGGAGGCTCGTTGAGAAGAGTAGGGACGGTACAGTAATGGACAAACGACAGTATATAAAAATCGCCAGTAACACACAAAAAAAGTCGCTAGATTTGTCGCTAGTCGCTTTTTTGATAGTTTGTCGCTAAATTGGCAACACTAGCGCAAACTGAAGAGCGGGGAGCGGGAGGTTTAGTAAGATGGGGGCGCGCGAACTGTAGCGCGCGACCGTCACCGGAAGAGCACAAGCGCCAAGTTTCAGCCCGGACTGTACCAAAATGCTGAGGAGCGGGGGGCGGGGGAATTCCGGGAGTTTACCGGGAGACAGACCAATACGGGAGACTCCCGGGAAAAACGGGAGTGTTGGCAGGTATGTCCATTATACTCTTGACTATACTCCATTATACCCTGACTATACTCCATTATACCCTGACTATACTCCATTATACCCTGACTATACTCCATTATACTCTTGACTATACTCCATTATACCCTGACTATACTCCATTATACTCTGACTATACTCCATTATACCCTGACTATACTCCATTATACCCTGACTATACTCCATTATACCCTGACTATACTCCATTATACTCTTGACTATACTCCATTATACCCTGACTATACTCCATTATACCCTGACTATACTCCATTATACCCTGACTATACTCCATTATACCCTGACTATACTCCATTATACCCTGACTATACTCCATTATACTCTTGACTATACTCCATTATACCCTGACTATACTCCATTATACCCTGACTATACTCCATTATACTCTTGACTATACTCCATTATACCCTGACTATACTCCATTATACCCTGACTATACTCCATTATACCCTGACTATACTCCATTATACTCTGACTATACTCCATTATACTCTTGACTATACTCCATTATACTCTGACTATACTCCATTATACCCTGACTATACTCCATTATACCCTGACTATACTCCATTATACCCTGACTATACTCCATTATACCCTGACTATACTCCATTATACCCTGACTATACTCCATTATACTCTTGACTATACTCCATTATACCCTGACTATACTCCATTATACTCTTGACTATACTCCATTATACTCTTGACTATACTCCATTATACCCTGACTATACTCCATTATACTCTTGACTATACTCCATTATACCCTGACTATACTCCATTATACTCTGACTATACTCCATTATACCCTGACTATACTCCATTATACCCTGACTATACTCCATTATACTCTTGACTATACTCCATTATACCCTGACTATACTCCATTATACTCTTGACTATACTCCATTATACTCTTGACTATACTCCATTATACCCTGACTATACTCCATTATACTCTGACTATACTCCATTATACCCTGACTATACTCCATTATACTCTTGACTATACTCCATTATACCCTGACTATACTCCATTATACTCTGACTATACTCCATTATACCCTGACTATACTCCATTATACTCTTGACTATACTCCATTATACCCTGACTATACTCCATTATACTCAGACTATACTCCATTATACCCTGACTATACTCCATTATACCCTGGCTATACTCCATTATACCCTGGCTATACTCCATTATACTCTGGCTATACTCCATTATACCCTGACTATACTCCATTACACCCTGACTATACTCCATTATACTCTTGACTATACTCCATTATACCCTGACTATACTCCATTATACCCTGACTATACTCCATTATACCCTGACTATACTCCATTATACTCTTGACTATACTCCATTATACTCTTGACTATACTCCATTACACCCTGACTATACTCCATTACACCCTGACTATACTCCATTATACCCTGACTATACTCCATTATACCCTGACTATACTCCATTATACCTTGACTATACTCCATTATACCCTGGCTATACTCCATTATACCCTGACTATACTCCATTATACCCTGACTATACTCCATTATACCTTGACTATACTCCATTATACCCTGGCTATACTCCATTGTACCCTGACTATACTCCATTGTACCCTGACTATACTCCATTGTACCCTGACTATACTCCATTGTACCCTGACTATACTCCATTATACTCTGGCTATACTCCATTATACTCTGGCTATACTCCATTATACCCTGGCTATACTCCATTATACTCTGGCTATACTCCATTATACCCTGGCTATACTCCATTACACCCTGACTATACTCCATTACACCCTGACTATACTCCATTATACCCTGACTATACTCCATTATACCCTGACTATACTCCATTATACCCTGACTATACACCATTATACCCTGACTATACTCCATTATACCCTGACTATACTCCGTTATACCCTGACTATACACCATTATACCCTGACTATACTCCATTATACCCTGACTATACTCCGTTATACCCTGACTATACTCCGTTATACCCTGACTATACTCCATTATACCCTGACTATACTCCATTATACTCTTGACTATACTCCATTATACTCTTGACTATACTCTTGACTATACTCCATTATACCCTGACTATACTCCGTTATACCCTGACTATACTCCGTTATACCCTGACTATACTCCGTTATACCCTGACTATACTCCGTTATACCCTGACTATACTCCATTATACCCTGACTATACTCCATTATACCCTGACTATACTCCATTATACCCTGACTATACTCCATTATACCCTGACTATACTCCATTATACCCTGACTATACTCCATTATACCCTGACTATACTCCATTATACCCTGACTATACTCCATTATACCCTGACTATACTCCGTTATACTCTTGACTATACTCCGTTATACTCTTGACTATACTCCGTTATACTCTTGACTATACTCCATTATACTCTTGACTATACTCCATTATACTCTTGACTATACTCCATTATACTCTGACTATACTCTTGACTATACTCCATTATACTCTTGACTATACTCCATTATACTCTTGACTATACTCCATTATACTCTGACTATACTCCATTATACCCTGACTATACTCCATTATACTCTTGACTATATCCCATTATACTCTGACTATACTCCATTATACCCGGACTATACTCCATTATACTCTGACTATACTCCATTATACCCTGACTATACTCCATTATACTCTTGACTATACTCCATTATAGGGCTGGACAATAATTCGATATCAATATATATCGCGATAGAATTTTTTTCAATAACGATGATATGATTTTTAAACCCATTTTCGATATTTCGATATAAATTTGCATATATATAAATAGATATATTATTATTTATATAAGATCTTATACATGTATCACTTGTCACTGAATGACGTTCAGTGCTCAGCCGTCAGAAAGAGCATGATCTGATCTCAATTACGTGATGACGAAAAACACAGACACGCTGCCAGCGCTCAGCACAGCAGGTGGTTAAGCTGCGCCGCAGAAAGTTTTAGCTACAAAATGAGTGCTCTGAATACAGATGCGAATGAACCAGCTTCCACAAGTAAGAATGCAGACGAAGTAGTTGATAAGAAAGGAAAGACTAATGCAGTGGTGTAGAAGTGGTTCAGTTCAGTAAAGTTAGCAACAGATTCGCAGATTCGTCTTTTCCGGATCAATAACTCATGACCGAAACATTGTTCCTACACAAATAGCACATTTTTTCAACTGTCGCAATGTATACAACCACCTACAACCTTATTTTCCTAAAAATGAGCTTTCCTACGCGCTGGACGCATTATATTGATCTCTAAGCGCAGGCGGCAAAGAGACCGATGCTTAGGGACCGTCTACAAAGAGCAAAACGCGAAAACCAATACTACAAAAGCTGTCAATAACTTCCCTCTAACTCATTATACTGCCATCAAACTCAGATCACACGTCACTGCTGTCCTGCTGGTTAGACTACAACACTTATTTTTCTAAAAAACTATTTTGCATATTTTTTATGAATTGGAGCTTTATTTGATAGTTTATTTCACATTTCTTGTTTGTATAGGCTAAATACAAATAAAAAGTGAACAAATTTTTTTTGTACTGTTTTTATTTTTAAAAAAAGTTATAAGAGTCTGGAGGTATTATCGACTTTGCAAATTCACTTTGCAGACATTTGTAGGTACAGACATCCATTGTGTGCGTTCTTGGGAGTTTTTCCTTTCTTTTTAATATTGTCCATATCGATATCGGAATTATATCGTATCGACCGAAATAAAAAAATATATCGTGATATAAATTTTTGCCATATCGTCCAGCCCTACTCCATTATACTCTTGACTATACTCTTGACTATACTCCATTATACTCTTGACTATACTCCATTATACTCTGACTATACTCCATTATACTCTGACTATACTCCATTATACTCTTGACTATACTCCATTATACCCTGACTATACTCCATTATACTCTGACTATACTCCATTATACTCTGACTATACTCCATTATACTCTGACTATACTCCATTATACTCTGACTATACTCCATTATACTCTTGACTATACTCCATTATACCCTGACTATACTCCATTATACCCTGACTATACTCCATTATACCCTGATTATACTCCGTTATACTCTTGACTATACTCCATTATACTCTTGACTATACTCCATTATACTCTTGACTATACTCCATTATACTCCTGACTATACTCCATTATACTCTTGACTATACTCCATTATACTCTTGACTATACTCCATTATACTCTTGACTATACTCCATTATACTCTGACTATACTCTTGACTATACTCCATTATACCCTGACTATACTCCATTATACTCTTGACTATACTCCATTATACTCCTGACTATACTCCATTATACTCTTGACTATACTCCATTATACTCTTGACTATACTCCATTATACTCTTGACTATACTCCATTATACTCTGACTATACTCTTGACTATACTCCATTATACCCTGACTATACTCCATTATACTCTTGACTATACTCCATTATACTCTGACTATACTCCATTATACTCTTGACTATACTCCATTATACCCTGACTATACTCCATTATACCCTGACTATACTCCATTATACTCTGACTATACTCCATTATACCCTGACTATACTCCATTATACCCTGACTATACTCCATTATACTCTGACTATACTCCATTATACCCTGACTATACTCCATTATACCCTGACTATACTCCATTATACCCTGACTATACTCCATTGTACCCTGACTATACTCCATTATACTCTGGCTATACTCCATTATACCCTGACTATACTCCATTATACTCTTGACTATACTCCATTATACCCTGACTATACTCCATTATACCCTGACTATACTCCATTGTACCCTGACTATACTCCATTATACTCTGGCTATACTCCATTATACCCTGACTATACTCCATTGTACCCTGACTATACTCCATTGTACCCTGACTATACTCCATTATACCCTGACTATACTCCATTACACCCTGACTATACTCCATTATACTCTTGACTATACTCCATTATACCCTGACTATACTCCATTATACCCTGACTATACTCTATTATACCCTGACTATACTCCGTTATACCCTGACTATACTCCGTTATACCCTGACTATACTCCATTATACCCTGACTATACTCCATTGTACTCTTGACTATACTCCATTATACTCTTGACTATACTCTTGACTATACTCCATTATACTCTTGACTATACTCTTGACTATACTCCATTATACTCTTGACTATACTCCATTATACTGTGACTATACTCCATTATACTCTTGACTATACTCCATTATACTCTTGACTATACTCCATTATACTCTTGACTATACTCCATTATACTCTTGACTATACTCCATTATACTCTGACTATACTCTTGACTATACTCCATTATACTCTTGACTATACTCCATTATACTCTTGACTATACTCCATTATACTCTGACTATACTCCATTATACCCTGACTATACTCCATTATACTCTTGACTATACTGCATAATACTCTGACTGTACTCCATTATACTCATGACTATACTCCATTATACTCTTGACTATACTCCATTATACTCTTGACTATACTCCATTATACTCTTGACTATACTCCATTATACTCTGACTATACTCCATTATACCCTGACTATACTCCATTATACTCTTGACTATACTCCATTATACTCATGACTATACTCCATTATACTCTTGACTATACTCCATTATACCCTGACTATACTCCATTATACTCATGACTATACTCCATTATACCCTGACTATACTCCATTATACTCTTGACTATACTCCATTATACTCTTGACTATACTCCATTATACTCTTGACTATACTCCATTATACTCTTGACTATACTCCATTATACTCTTGACTATACTCCATTATACTCTGACTATACTCCATTATACCCTGACTATACTCCATTATACCCTGACTATACTCCATTATACCCTGACTATACTCCATTATACTCATGACTATACTCCATTATACTCTTGACTATACTCCATTATACTCATGACTATACTCCATTATACTCTTGACTATACTCCATTATACTCTTGACTATACTCCATTATACTCTGACTATACTCCATTATACTCTTGACTATACTCCATTATACCCTGACTATACTCAGAACACACAGCATTGAAGAGGAGAAATGTGGAGATGGCTGTTGAAGTTTGTTTGTACAGCATTTTTAATTATCATTTTCTGGAGTTTGTAGTTACTATACTCTCCAAATCATTCAGCATGAATCCACAAATTGTTTCTGTCTGCAGCTTCTGCATGTGTGTGTTCACTACGGTGTGTGTGTGAAAGGTGTGTGAGGTTCCGCTGGAGACCTGCGCTGCTTCACTGCTGAATCACTCAATGCTTGTGTTTATTTATCGTCACATCAGTAAAGTTATGGCAAACTCAGTATGGATAAGAACATATTACAGAATAATAAGCTCAACATCACACATCAGTATGAGGCCAAACAAACACGTCTGATATTCACAATACAAACATTCACTATGACTCTGCACTTCAATACATGATAAAGAACATTAAAACCCTCCAGCACAGTGCTCTCAATAATACTCTCCACAGACTGATCTATCCAGGCTGCTCACATTCAGAAGCACTGTATATGTGTGTGTGTGTGTGTGTCTATGCTTGTATGTATGTGTGCATGCATGTGTTTGTATGTGTGTGCTATGTATGCATATGCAAGTCTGTGTGTGTGTGTGTGTGTACCTCATATCCAGGCAGCGTGCGCACCGCCTCCACCACAGCGAGAGCGGTAAGGTGCTGCAGGAAGGAGATCCTCTGGCCGAGGCGAGAGCTCACAGGAAGCTGCAGGTGGAGCGTGAACATGGCGCAGCCCAGCGGACTCAACCATGCGTTCCCCCCGCGGCCTACACACACGCACGCACACACACACACATACATACATCATTCATAAATGACACACTGGTTTACATGTTAAACACTGTTAATGCGGCTGATGGACCTGCTGACCTTTGCCCTGTGTCTGATGTGCTGCTATGGCGATTAACCCCACTTCCTGTGGCGCATCCATCATCACCCTGCAGGAAGAGGAAATGCAGACGCTTCAGACAGACAGACAGATGTGCAGACAGACAGTTTTCTGAAACACACACACTCACACACACACACACACACACACACACACACACACACACACACACACACACACACACACACACACACACAGCAGCTTCAGAGCAGTCAGGTGAATTAAACGCTTCTCACTGGACTGTGATTGACCTTTGACCTCCCTGTCAAACAGCTGCCTAGCCACTATCCTCTTGACCTCCACACACACACAGACAGACAGAGCTGTGGGCACTGTGAGGGAGGCAGGGCAGATGTAATGTTTGTGAATGTTCGGGCTGATCTGAACGCTCATCTGCTGTGTTCATGCTCTCTCTGTGTGTGTGTCCAGTTCAATTAGAGCTGTGAAAAACACACTCCATCACGTGTACATTATCATGTGTGGTTTGCTGGAAAACACCCAGTCTTTCAGTGGCCGCACACACACCAGTGCTCAGATGAAGAGGCCATCCACACACACACACACACACACACACACACACACACACACACACACACACACACACACACACACACACACACACACACACACACTCTCTCTCTCTCTCTCGGTCAGCGCTGTGATCATGTCGCGCAGCAGCAGTGGTGTGTTAGTCAGTGTTTCTGCTGATTGAGTGTGTTGTGCGTGAGGCAGGAGTGTGTGAGACCCCTGTGTGTGTGGAGCGTGCCGCCTCCATCATCTGTGCACATCAGCAGCAGAACACCCGCATCTCTCACACACACACACACACACACACACACACACACACACACACACACACACACACACACACTCACACTCACACTCACACACACACACACACACACACACACTGTGGCCTGCGCTTAATGTTTCCTAAGTGTGTTCAATGACACTGCAGGAGGCGGCTGTGTTTACTATGAGTCAGAGTAGAGCTGGGCAATACTGAAAAGAAAATCCCGATATCATGTTTCATATCATTCCATATGGATAATTAGTGAAGATCTTCTAACATTTAGGAATATTAGGATTTATAACCACTTTATTTTAATTTACCAACATTACTGAGGCAAATAGATTTAATAGTCAAAAACACTTAAACTAAATATCTGATCTCCAATCAAATAAACAGAAGTGTTGAAGAGACTCTAAACTTGATGATAGATTAATGTTTGGTGAAGTGTAAATACTCAACAATCAACACAAACTTCTTCAACAACACTAATTATGACCATCAAATCTGAGCTTTAAGTAAAGGAACTAATGAGATGGTGTGTGTTCAGTTGTTCATGTGAAAATGAAAGAGGCAGTGCTTTACACCACTGTATAGTAGTGCTCAGATAGTGACCTGCAGACAGAATAAAGTACACTGTTCCCTGCAGATTTACTGACGAGTCCTCAGGAGTGTGTTCTCTACATCACACTAGCGAAAGGAAAGGATGCAGAACTGTGTGTGGCTGATATTGAGAAGAGCCCCAATCAGCATCTGTGTTCACACTGACACAGAGCAGCAGCAGTGTTTAAGACTAAAGCGCGTCCTCGGCGTCTCCACAGCGCTCGGTTTACAGCACTGGAGGACTCAGAGGCAGCGTGAGACACCACAGCAGGAGTTATACACTTTACCTAAAACACATCACAGATCTGACCTGAGAAACAGCAGCAGATCTACTGTCTGGAGAACAAACTCAGCCCTGAACCAGAGCGTGTGTGTGTGTGTGTGTGTGTGTGTGTGTGTGTGTGTGTGTGTGTGTGTGTGTGTGTGTGTGTCTCGTCTTTGTCCAGCAGAAATCAATCCCTCTCAGATTAACATGTAAAGAGGCATCAAATTAATTTCAGCAACACAAATATGAGATCAGCCGAGGATCACACACACACACACAGTAATGCTCTTAGCGGCTCAGTGAAGGGTGTGTGTGTGTGTTGAGGGTCAGTTAATCTGATTGTGAGAGCCGCGTTAGAGAACACATCTCAGTAACAGCCTGAAAAGAGCCCAGAAGAAAAGACACACCATTTGTAATTAAGACGCAAACAATGAGCTACTTTCAGCTCTCTCACACACACACACACACACACACACACACACACACACACACACACACACACACCTCCAGTCCATTTCTTACATTTAAACATCAGAAGAGTTCAGACACACAAACCCGTGAGTGCTGTGAGGCGTCCTCTGAAATGAGCCTACTGTGTGTGAGTTAGTGTGTGTGTGACTGTGTCAGTGTGTGTGTGGAGTGAATTCACATAAGATCTCTGCATTGCCTTTATAATGAACATCTGAACACACACACAGCCCACAGACGTAGAGGACACACTCACTGAAGAGGACACACTGATGAAGCGTTCACACAGTGAATCTCTCAGGACCCTCAGTCTGACGTCTCCGCAGATGACAGTGTGTGTGTGATCATCTCAGATTTATATCATTTCATTCCGATGTCGCTGGCAGCTCGCTCTCAGCAGCTCTCACATGGTCCCTCACTGAAGCTGAGCAGGGCTGAGTCTGGTCAGTGTCTGGATGGGAGACCACATGGGAACACTAGGTTGCTGTTGGCAGTGGTGTTATAGAGGCCAGCAGGGGGCGCTCAACCTGCGGTCTGTGTGAGTCCTAATGCCCCAGTATAGTGACGGGGACTCTATACTGTCAGTGAGCGCCGTCTTTCAGATGAGACGTTAAACCGAGCTCCTGACTCTCTGTGCTCATTAATAATCCCAGGATGTCCTTGGTAAAAGAGTACGGGTGTAACCCCGGTGTCCTGACCAAATCTGCCCACTGGCCTCTGTCCATCATGGCCTCCTAAACATCCCCATACCATCATTGGCTTCATCACTCTGTCTCCTCTCACCAATCACCAGCGCCTCATGAGGGGAAAGCAGCTCCACATCAACACTGTTTACAGCAGAAGTGGGGAGCTGCTGACTTCGACTGGGGATGTTGTTGGATGGTGGAAGGAATACTTTGAGGATCTCCATAACCCCACTGACAAGTCTTTCATTGAGGAAGCAGAGGCTGGGGATGCAGGGGTGGACTCACCCATCTCCCAAGCTGAGGTCACTGAGGTAGTTTGCAAGCTCTGCAATGGGGGTGGATGAGAGTCACCCTGTGTATCTTAGGTCTCTGGATGTTGTGGGGCTGTCTTGGCTGACACGTCTCTACAATATCGCATGGAGGTCGGGGACAGTACCTCTGGACTGGGCAACTGGGGTGGTGGTTCTCATTTTTAAGGAGGACCGGAGGGTGTGCTCCAACAATAGGGGATCACATTCCCCAGCCTCCCGGGGAAAGTCTATGCCAGGGTACTGGAGAAGAGGATCCAGCCAATGGTTGAACCTAGGATCCAGGAGGAACAATGCGGTTTTTAACTGGGCCATGGCACACTGGACCAGCTCTATACCCTCACCAGGGTGCTCGAGGGTTCATAGGAGTATGCCCAACCAGTCCACATGTGTTTTGTGGACTTGGAGAAGGCATTCGACCCTGTCTCTTGTGGCATTCTGTGGAGGGTGCTGTGGGAGTATGGGGTCAGAGGCGCTCTTGTCTCTGTATGAACAGAGCAGGAGTCTGGTTCGCATTGCCGGCAATAAGTCTGACTTGAGTCCAGCGTATGTTGGGCTCCAGCAGGGCTGCTCTTTGTCACCTGTTCTGTTTATCATTTTTATGGACAGAATTTCAAGGCGCAGCCTTGGGCTGGAAGGGTCCAGTTCGGGGACCACAGGATCCCATCTCTGTTATTCGCAGACGATGTTGTTCTGTTGGCTTCATCGAGCATGGACCTTCAGCATGCACTGGGGCGGTTTGCTGCTGAGTGTGACGCGGCTGGGATGAGAATCAGCACCTCTAAGTCCGAGGCCATGCTGCTCCACCGGAAAAAGGTGATTTGCCATCTCCAGGTTGGAGGAAAGTCCTTAGCTCAGGTGGAGGAGTTCAGGTATCTCGGGGTTTTGTTCACGAGTGAGGGAAGAATGGAGCGTGAGATTGACAGGCGGATGTACAGGTCTGTTGTGGTAAAGAAGGAGCTGAGCCGAAAGGCAAACTCTTGATTTACAGGTCCATCTACATTCCTACTCTCACCTATGGTCATGAGTTTGGATCATGACCGAAAGCACAAGATCTCGGATACAAGCGCCTGAAATGAGTGTCCTTCACAGGGTGGCAGCACCCTTATAGATAGGGTGAGGAGCTCTGTCACCCGGGAGGAGCTGGGAGTAGAGCCGCTGCTCCTCCACATCCAGAGAGGTCAGCTGAGGTGGCTCGGGCATCTGTTTCGGATGCCTCCTGGACGCCTACCTACGGAGGTGTTCCAGGCATGTCCCACCGGGAGGAGGCCTCAGGGAAGACCCAGGACACGCTGGAGGGACTATGTCTCTCGGCTGGCCTGGTAACGCCTCGGGATCCCGATGATCCTGAATGACTGCGTAACAATAATCCTATGTTACAGCGCAGTGAGGGTTGGGTTTAGGGTTGGGGTATAGAGACGTTAAGAAAATACTATATGGGGTAACTTAACAAATAATATAAATAATTCTCCTTAACTTCCGGCCGCAACCGTATCTGAGCTAGCAACAACCCTGAATGTGAGGGATTAGCGCTGCGCTGCTTGTGGTTCAGTGTGTGTGTGTGTGTGTGTGTGTGTGTGTGTGCGCGCAGTTGAACTTTCTGAAGAACTCATTCAGTGTCCTCGTAAGTCCCCTTCTCCTGTAACACCTGTCACACACAGGACATTGAACAAGTGTGTGTCCTGATATGTCTCTCTCTCTCTCACACACACACACACACACACACACACACACACACACACACACACACACTCTGCAGTAGATGTGGATCGGTCAGTGTCCAGCAGACGTGTGTAAACCTGATGGCACACAGCGGCCAGCGCAGCACAAACCTGACCGTGTGTGTGTGTGTGTGTGTGTGTGTGTGTGTGTGTGTGTGTGTGTGTGTGTGTGTGTGTGAGAAAGTGGATTTGCAGCTGTTAGCATAAGCATATTAGCATTGATCAGGCAGGGCAGAGCTGTGATGATCGATCAGGAGCGGCTCATCTGATAATCTCATTCATTACACACCAATCCTGTTTGAGGACGAGCGGCGGCCATTACCATCAACACACACACACACACACACACACACACACACACACACACACACACACACACACACACACACAGCTGATCAATCACTTTCTGCTCTTGGAGGAGGGCACACACATGCACATACACACATACACACACACACAGACACAATTATGCACAAACACACATTTTTGTACACACCCTCACATGTACACACACTCATGCACACACGCTCTCTCTCCTGCACACAGACACAAACTCACACACACTCTTGCTCGCTCTCACACACACATTCTCATGTACACACATACCCAACTTTCACAAACACAGTCTTGCCCATGCAAACACACACACACACACACACACACACACACACACACACTCACTCAAACTCTCTCTCACTCACACACACACACTCTGAAACTGGACTCTGGTCTCCTCCTGAGAGCTCCAGATGTGTGTGTGTGTGTGTGTGTGTGTGTGTGTGTGTGTGTGTGTGTGTGTGTGTGTGTGTGTGTGTGTGTGTGTGTGAAACAGGAGCATCTGCTAGTGATTGCAGTAATTGGTGGAGGAGCAGGCGGGTCAATTGGGCTAATTAGAGCTGAAGTTGAGGCTGACGCACACACACACACAGAGCAGTGCAGCGGTGTTCACACACACACACACACACACACACACACACACACACACACACACACACACACACACACACACAGCGCTCACAGGAAGAGCTTCTAATTCCACAGCGTGTCAGTTTGGGTTTTGGATTCGCTGTTAAAACAAACACTGATTACTACACGACAGGACGAGTTCAGAGTGTGTGTGTGTGTGTGGAGCTGAACACAGAGTCTCCTTCAGCTGCGCACACACACACACACACTCACAGAGATGCAGACAGAAGCATGAGGAGAGCGCTGAGGTGTGCTGCTGTCCTGCTGGAGCTCTGCTCAGTCATCATCATTACCTGTAGGCAGACTCCGTGTGTGTGTGTGTGTGTGTGCGTCTATATGAACACTCATGTGTGTATGAACACTAGGTGTGTATAGATGATTTTGTCTGCTGTAATCTGTTGTATGTGACTGCAGAATAACATTTACTCTGTGTGTTTGTGTGTGTGTGTGTGTGTGTGTGTGTGTGTGAGTGTTTGTGTGTGTGTGTGCGTGCGTGCGTGCGTGCGTGCGTGCGTGCGTGCGTGCGTGTGTGTGTGTGTGTGTGTGTGTGTCTGATCATGAGGAGACTCTCTAACATCAGACCTCAGGCCTGTACATGAGCTCAGGGACTGTAGAGTAACGCTGCAGTAACACACACTGATGCAGACCCGCGCTTCACCCAGCACCGCGGGCTATATTCACCCTCCTGTGTGCTGTTGGGTCGTTTTCATCCACTCTGGGCTGATTTTGAGGCTTAATTTGGCCTCGTCTTTCTCTGGGTGTCAGCTAACGTGATGATTTCTGCTGCCGTATCTGATTTTGACTCATATTTTGGGAAAATGTTTTGAAAGTTTCCATAAACTCAACACACTGTGTTCAGACTGACTCCCCTTTGGTGGTGTTGGGGCTGTTTTTGACCCATTGACCTCCATTATGATCACATTTATTAACTGTAAAGTCCTGACAGCAGATCGTCATGCATTACTGACTGATGCTGATGTTCCCTGCTGAGACATTGATACTGTAGATCATCAGTTACAGAGCAAAAGCACAAGCTGCTCATTTACATAAAGTGTATGCTAATATACTAATATAATACACTGCGGCAGTCTGAGGTCAATGTTGATGGCATGTTTACCCTAAACCCAACACTGAATTATATATTTTATCCTAAAGCTGCTGTATGTCAGTGTTTGACTCTTCTAAAGGATAAAAACAGCATCATATGTGTGCAGATATTTAGAAACATGCTCAGTGCTGGAGCAGCTGTCTGTGTTTTGGTCTCTTTAACCGCCCAATGCCAGTTTAGCTGATTATATTTCAGCACCTCGGGTTGCCAGATGGTGGAAAACAGCGCATTTCATTCATTCAGTCAGTCAGTCAGGAGGGCTCTGAAAGTAAGCGTCTGTGACTGAAATGCGCCCTCTGGTGGACAGTAGCAGCCTCCAGATATTCCACATGAGGTTATTAATTAGCAAATAATCTAAATATATACATGTGATGTCAGACTCACATCATTAGCATTGAACACTGAATACAGCACATGAGCTGCACCTGAGCTGATCTTTGTCTGTTGTTCAGCTGAAACAGAAGCCGTGTCTAATATCTGCATTTCAGCTGTTGATTAGGACGAAACTCCTTTAATATGGAGAATATTCCTTCTGTCGTGTGCCGCTGCTGTTAGATAGAACATGATTTAAATCACACTCACATCAATCTGGCAACCTGCTCTTGTGTGTGTTTTGATCCAGATGTGCAGTACCTAGTTCACCCACTGGGTGTCAAACTTACACACTGCACCTTTAACAGGTCGTTATTATTATTAGCTAATCATTAATTATGATTTATCATTATGAAAGCACAATTACAGAAGATTTGAGCATCTAAACCCAAACACTGAAGCATATGTAGGTGTATAAGCTCTGCCCATTTGTCCTTCAGCTGACAGATACACACTCAATCAAGCAAACATCAGAGAATCAGTGTGAACCTGCTGCTGTTACACACACACCACTGCACTGATGATCATCCACAACAGAAACATCATCACCATCACACACACACACACACACACACACACACACACACACACACAAGCCTTCATCATCTTCAGCACTACTGGAGGAATAGAGAGAGGTGTTCATATGAGGACTGCTGTACTGTATTAAACATCACACACACACACACACACACACACACACACAGGCCTTTATTGATGAAGAGTGTGTTCAACTGAGCAGATAAAGCAGGCCTTCTTCCTCATCCTCACTGCTTCACACTACTGTATAACAGACGGAGCAAACCTGATACTGAACACACACACACACACACACACACACACACACACACACACACACACACACACACACACACACACAGGCCTTTATTGATGAAGAGTGTGTTCAACTGAGCAGATAAAGCAGGCCTTCTTCCTCATCCTCACTGCTTCACACTACTGTATAACAGACGGAGCAAACCTGATACTGAACACACACACACACGCACACACACACATGCACGCACGCACGCAGCTTTTAGATGAAGACTTAATCATTTAACACAGAAAACTCTTCAATCAGGTATGATGTGGTTAAAACAGCAGAACTGGGCTTTCCTTATCAATATAAAGCAGCAGAAGAACAGTCAGTGTGTGTGTGTGTGTGTGTGTGTGTTTATTAGAGGAGATTCTGCCCTGTTTGACCTTGAGGAAGAACCCAGAGTCTCAGACTGCCATTATTAGTGTGTGCTGCTCAAACAAAGCGCTGATGCACACGCACACACACACACACACACACACACACACATTTCTTCATTTTCTTTTCAGCTTAGTGTCTTTATTAATTAGGGGTTGCCACAGCGGAATGAACCGCCAACTTATCTAGCACGTTTTACGCAGCGGATGCCCTTCCAGCTGCAACCCATCTCTGGGAAACATCCATACACACTCATTCACACACTCACAAACACACAAACTACAAACTCACAAACTACAGACAATGTAGCTCCCCCAGATCACCTGTCCCGCATGTGTTTGGACTGTGGGGGAATATGCTGAACTGTAGTTGATGTGTAATGGGGCGTTACGGTGGCGCAGTGGGTAGCACAATCGTCTCACAGTAAGAAGGTCGCTGGTTTGAGCCTCGGCTGGGTCAGTGTGTGTTTCTGTGTGGAGTTTGCATGTTCTCCCCGTGTTGGTGTGGGTTTCCTCCGGGTGCTCCGGTTTCCCCCACAGTCCAAACACATGCGTTATAGGGGAACTGATCAACTAAACTGGCCGTAGTGTGTGAGTGTGTGTGTGAATGAGTGTGTATGGGTGTTTCCCAGTATTGGGAAGCAGCTGGAAGGGCATCTGCTGTGTAAAACATATGCTGGAATAGTTGGCGGTTCATTCCGCAGTGGTGAATAAAGGGAATAAAGCATGAACACACACCGCTCTGCGTCTATAAACACAACACAGCCTTAAACACACACTGTGGAGCAGTCCTTTACTAAGATCTGGCCGTCGCCGTGTCTTCAGAACATCTCCACTCCTGCAGCTCACTGAAACACACCATGGTGAACGTGCCAGCGCTCACCGCAGACTCACATGTGCCTTATGTGCACACACACACTTAGAAACACACATGTGCACACACATATGTAGAGACACACACACACACACACACACACACACACAGAGCACAGAGAGTGGAGTGCGGTGGATGACCTGCGCTTCCTGTCTGCCGATGGGCCACTCTGCAATAACACACACACTCCGCCGGCGCACATCTGGAAATTAGTGTGATCATCAGGAAATCAAACTGTAGCTGTTTTCATAGCTCGGCCTGTGTGTGTTAGCGTACAGCGCTAATGACAACACTGCCACAACCAATCACGTCAGCCGCACCGCCAGCAACATTTGTCAAACGTTATGACAGCTGTAATGACTACCACCTGCTGCAGAGCGCGCGCACACACACACACACACACACACACACACACACACACACACACACACACACACACACACACACACACACACACACACACACACACAGGCCTGTCTGAGCTCAGCACAGCACTAGATCACTTCCAGTCTGAAGCACACACACATTGTCTGCACACAAAGCCCTTCTGCACTCATAGTCTGCACTCACATACACAGTCTGCACAAACACTCACACACACACACACTCTCGCGGTCCCCCTACCCGTCCAGCAGGTCCATGGTGGAGGAGGTGACGTCAGTGTAGAGGACGGTGCGCCCGAGCCGCTGCGTCTGCAGGTTGTGTGTGTACGTCTGCAGGCTGAAGAGCTCAGAGAAACACTCGGGCGGGTCGGTGTGTAAGACCAGCTGTCCGTCACACACCTCCACACACTCCTGCGCTGACCACGACACCTTCAACACACACGCCGGCAGACGCACAACACCCGCGGACACACACGCCTGAGCACGCAACCAGTGCACGAAACTGGCCTTCAGCTCCTGCAGGACACACACACACACACACACACACACACAAAGAGAATAAAAAAATCAGTGAGAAACACACACACACACAACGTGAAACAAACAGACAAGAGGCACGCACACACACACACACACACAGTGAGACAGACAGACAGACACACACACACAGAAGTAGAGTGAGACAAATAGACACACACATAATGAGTTGTGCACAAACACACACACACACACACACACACCACTGTGAATGATGGCTTTAAGATGTGTGTGTGAGAATCTGACTGAATGCTGTGTGTGTACAGCACTGACGCTCATCAGGTGTGTTGTGTATTAATCGGTGTGACGAGCACACGCTGAACACACACACCATCAATGATCACCTCTGCATCACACACACACACACACACACCTCACTCTTCTTCAGGTTGTGTCACAGACAGACACTGACACCTAGTGGACACATGAACCTCTGCATCACATGATTCTATTCCAGCACAAATGATCTGCACTCTCAGTGACTGTACACACACACACACACACACACACACACACACACACACACACACACACACACACAGTTCTGAAATGAAGTTTATTATAATTCTGTAGCTCCAGAGCCCTGTGTGTGACAGTGTTTCCCCCTAATAACTGGTGTCAGCGTCAGCAGCAGCTCCTGCAGTCCAGCGCTCTACAGAACTCACAGTGAGTGTGTCCAGGGCAGTGCAGGAGTTCTGGCCAGTCATTCACACACACTGGAGGAGTTTCCAGCAGGACCCGCCTCTTTAAAGTCATGCCACAGCATCTCAATCAGGTTCAGGTCAGGACTTTGACTAGGCCACTCCACAGTCTTCATTTAGTTGTTCTTCAACTGTTCATAAGTGCATCTGCTGTGTGTGTGTGTGTGTGTGTGTGTGTGTGTGTGTGTGTGTGTGTGTGTGTGTGTGTGTGTGTGTGTGGATCATTGTCCTGCTGCAGACTGTAAGTTAACTTTATCTGGAGGTCCCTCACAGCCAGCCAGATCTTCTCCTTCAGGATATGTTAGTGCACATCAGCTATGAAATAATGGAGCACAGCGGTGATGTTCATGCATGAGGAGAAGTGAAGCGCCAGGAGATTACAGGCCTACAGGCGAGGAAACGGGATGTTCACGCATGCGCAGAGCACTCGTGAGCTTGTTGTAAGCGCGCGCGCGCACGCACATCATCATCATCATCATCATCATCATCATCATCATCATCATCATCATCATCATCATCATCAGTGCACATGATGTACACTCTCGTGAGCGAGGTCATGCCTCACACTGTGTGAACTCCTCTGATGTGTCCCGTACAGCTCTTGTCTGGTTTGTTGAATTGTACGGTGCTGATTATCCACACCAGCAGTGCTCATTAAGACTCTTGGAGATGATCTTCAGAAGAGTTTAGATGGCATTTGCTTTTTAGATCTTTCCATATAATCTATATTACATGTGCAGCTGTGTATATTACTATAGTTATTACCAATAATAATGATATAGATCAGTGGAAAATGGTGGGAAACACACACACACACACACACACACACACACACATATATATATATAATGTACTTTAGGTTGATGTATTTCAGTTAATGATTGATTAACCCGCTTATTAAGACTTCAGAAATGCCTAATCCAATCAAACATGGAGAATACAGTGAGACCTTTAGATGGGTGTTTATCGCCACCTATTGGAGCAACAGCTTCATTCCCTAATCTTGGTTTGGCTCTCCTCACTGCATGTCTCCATTACATCATTCCACTTCAGAGGCATACAAACACCAGCTTCTATACCACATGGCCACATCTCATAGGTCACATATGTACAGTAGTGGAATCCCAGATTAATGGCAGTATATATTCTATAGACACATGTACTGTATGCACTCCAGCATGCTAGCCTGTTCAGTACACTACTGTCCATCCGATGTATTCTGACTTATGATCTTCACAGAAAACGAGTCTGAGAAAGACAATAGAGATTATCATCAATTTGATCACGTTTGGCTTGAGTTCAGATTAGATGTAGGTGCTGGACACATCAAATACTCTATTGGAATTCCGATTATGTTTTCAACACAGACATTTAAAGAAATACAACAAGACAGCACACCTGGAGCGGAGAGAAGAGCCAGCGAGCGGGCGGAGAGAACTGATTGCTGTGATGCGAGGAATAACAATAAGCTCACGAGCGGCCATCTCCTCGCGGTGGATCAGTTCAGCGTGCGCGAGCACTAGTTGTAGGTCTGTAATGTAAACATCACTCGCGCTCGATTACTCTTGCCATAGAACTGCCATCATACACAGCAGAATTCATGGCTTCATCTACGCAGTGTTATTTTTTACCCCACACATAACGGGACACACTCCTGCCAGAAAGTTCAGCTTTCCTCTCGTCACTTCACAGAGTATTTCCTAAAGATCTTCTGGATCATCGAGATGTTGTCTGGTGAATGTGAGACTGGTCTTTGCTCAGCAGGGGTTTTCATCTGAACTCTGCCATGTAAACCAGGTTTCCCCAGTCTCTCCTTATGGTGGAGTCATGAACACTCACTGTAACTGATGGTCTGTGGATGTTGTTCATCTTTTGTGTTGGGCTATGCTCTCTGGGTTATTTGCTCATGGCGCTGCTTCTGGAAGCTTCTCCACAGTTCCGCGTTTCTGCCATGTGTAGATAAGGTCTCTCGCTGTGCTTCACTGCAGTCCCTCTTCCAGACGGCTGATCTTCGTGATTTTCTCTCGTTTGTTTTTGAGTTTCTGTGGATATCAGCATGAGGTCTAGCTTTTGAGGATCTTTTGGTCTACTTCCCTTTGTCAGGCACGTCTTATTTAAGTGATTTGTTGATTGTGAACAGGTGTGGCAGTAATCAGGCCTGGGTGTGGCTGCAGACGCTGCCCTCAGGTGAGATACAGTCAGGTATGTTTAACACAGGGATGTGAAGCTTCCGATTTTGTTTCCTCTTAATAGTTAAGTGTCATTTAAATCCTGCATGATGTGTTCACCTGTGTCCTCTGTGACTAACAGTTACATTTGCCCAATGATCTGAAACATTAAGGTCCCTCACTGGGCGTGTGGTCAGCAGGTGTGTGTGTGTGTGTGTGTGTGTGTGTGTGTGTGTGTGTGCAGTGGTCCTCACTGGGCGTGTGGTCAGCAGGTGTGTGTGTGTGTGTGTATGTGTGTGTGTGTGTGTGTGTGTGTGTGTGTGTGTGTGTGCGCGCAGTGGTCCTTACCGGGTGCGTGGTCAGCAGGTGTATGGGGGTGTGTGTGTGTGTGTGTGTGTGTGTGTGTGTGTGTGTGTGTGTGTGTGTGTGTGTGTGTGCAGTGGTCCTTACCGGGTGCGTGGTCAGCAGGTGTATGGGGGTGTGTGGCAGCACCTGCCTCCGCCCACAGCTCAGCCCCAGAGAGCTCAGAATCTCCGTCAGCACCTGGTAGCGCAGGGTGTCGCTCGTCTCCAGCTCAGAGCAGCTCTGAGTGCCCGACAGGTGATGAGGAGCCGGAGCCGAGTCCAGACGCACCTGTGGAGGACAGAGGACACGCTGGAGGAACACTGTAGGTACATTGGGGGAATGCTGCCAAGGTGGAACACTGCCGGGGGGGAACACTATGAGGGGAACACTATGAGGGGGAACACTATGAGGGGGAACACATTGCCGGGGGTGGAACACTGCCAGGGGGAACACTATGAGGGGAACACTGCCAGAGGGGGAGGGGTTGGGGGGCACACTGCCAGGGGTGGGGGGGGGGGGGGGGGGCAAACACTGCCGGGGGGGGAACACTATGAGGGGGAACACTATTTTATTTTAAGCTTTGATCATGGTATCATCACGATACTGACGTACGCTGCAAGACAGATTACTTGAGCAGGCATCACAATCCAAAATACTAGTATTGTGTTTTACTGTATATACATGTTGATAGTAAATGTAAATTGCGAGTGGAGGATTAAAGTACAACAGCGGGTTGTTCCTCGCCGTACTGAACATGCTGTGGAATATCGATGTTTTTCAAGGTATCGTGTTAAGGTAGAGATTCCAGCACCGTGGCTCCAGCACACAGTGTAAGGGTGAATCCTGAGCTATAGAATATGCAGATGTGTGTACCTGACAGAGAATGGCCTCTCCGCTGTCCGGCCCGTGTGTGACCCTGACGATGGCCATCTCCTGCCCGCTGATCTGCCCCCACAGCTCCACCTGCCCGCCGCCGCCTCCGTCCCGCTCGAACACGCTCCCGCTGGACACCACACTGAGCTGCAGCTGGCTGCTGTCCGCCTGGGTGAAGCTCAGCGTGCAGAGCTGCGGGTGCGGCGGGGTCCGGGGCCGCAGGGTGAGGCCGGCGGGGCACAGGGAGCAGCACAGCCCCAGCAGACGCCCGCCCTGGCTCAGGTAGGACAGGAAGCGCAGCTGCAGTGGCGGCGGGAGTGGGAGCGGGTGTTCGGGGGCCAACACCAGCAGCAGTGTGTTCTCCAGCCAAGGCTCGCTCAGCGCCTGCTGCGGCTGCAGGTGGTACACGGTGTAGCGCTCAGTGTCCACACACTCCGCCAGCAGCGAGCGGATCTTCTGGAACTGCAGCTCGCAGCCGTCCGTGTACACCAGCACATTGGGGGGCTTCCCGTGCACACCCTGCGGCCCCGGCTCCTGCTCCAGCTCTGGTCCCGGCTCCTCCACAGCGCTGCAGTCCTCCGGCAGGTCCGGGATGTTCTCCACGGAGGCGCACCGCACTGACAGGATGGTGCTGTTCTCCAGCTCCAGGCACTCGGTGCAGCTGGACAGGTGCAGGTGGTGTCCGTCCATGTGCTGGTGCTCGGAGTGGGGCTCGGGGAGCTGCTGCGGGGCTGGGGGTCTGCTGTGTGTGGGGTCCGCTGGGGCACTGAGGCGTCTCCTCTGCTGACTCTGGATCAGCTCCTGCAGCGCTGCTTCTCTGAGGGACACGGCTAGGAGAAAAACACACCCAGCGTCAGCAGAATCACACACACACATACGTACGTACACACACACACACCACCTCATAGGATGACGACACTCACAGATGATCTTGGCAGGTATGAGCCCGTTCTCCATGCGCAGACGATCCTCCATAAAAGCCACGCCGAGGCGGCTGAAGTTCTCCAGGCTGGTTTCTGCTACGGCCCGATACGGCTGACCTGGACTGCACGCCAGCGGGAGACACAGGTCAGACCAGTTCAGCACCTGGACACACACACACACACATATTAAAGGGATAACTCAAGCTGCGGTCACACTAGAGTTCAGTGGTGTTCAGCTTTCCTCAAGTGTTTAAGGCTGAGCAACAGAGTAAACAAACACTCATCATCTGAGTCTGACAGCGTTTACTGCACATCAACATCACAACACTCAAGAATCTGTGTCTGAATCCTGTCTGTGTGTGTGTGTGTGTGTGTGTGTGTGTGTGTAACAGTCAATACTCGCTACAGCGTAAAGAGTCAGAGCTGAACTGAACCTACTTCTGTGCTGGATCTGTGCGGAGAGAGAGGAGGTCTGGAGGAGGAGGAGGAGGAGGCCTCGATGAGGAAGGAGACGCTCTCCACACCTCCACCAGGAGCCAGAGAAGAAGAAGACGACAACACTGTCCACTTACTGAGGTCCTCACACACCTGCACACACACACACACACACACACACTCAGTCAGTCAGTCAGTCAGTGTTGATTTTCTATAAAGTCATCCGAGCAGCTCAATGATTCTGTGTGTGTGTGTGTGTGTGTGTGTGTGTGTGTGTGTGTGTGTGTGTGTGTGTGTACCTGCAGCTTCACCTGCGGCTCGGTGATGAACACTCCCCGGTCCCCGAGCTGCAGCAGCAGTGTGTCCCCGGAGCTCTGCGGGCTGCTGGAGCTCTGCTGGCGGAAGGTGAAGCCGCGGTGTCCGCCGCTCAGTCCCCGCAGCGCGCCGCGGATCACGGAGGTATAGCGCCGCTGGAAGCGCAGCCACAGGTAGATGTAGCAGAGCGTGATCAGCATCTCAACGCGCGGGGACAACGCGTCCCGGAGCCGCTGCCATACTGTCAATACTCTGATCTTCCGCGCTGCTGCTGCTGACGTGCCGCGACGTCCTCTTCCGGTCCATCTCTCCCGCGCCGCGCTCCGAGCGCCTCCTGCTGGCGGTAAAGTCTAGAAGGGATACAGCTGCGGAGCAATACAGTATAGCAGAGTTCACAGCAGTAATTCATGTTTACATCACTGTGAGAGCTGCGCAGGCGCAGGCAAAACACACTTAATAAACATAAAGTACAGCTGTATGGCTACTGATTAAATACATTTAATAAATTATATATACAATTCTCTTTAAAGGTAGCGTGGTGGGGAATCTATCAACTAAACTGGCCGTAGTGTGTGTGTGTGTGTGTGTGTGTGTGTGTGTGTGTGTGTGTGTGTATGGGTGTTTCCCAGTACTGGTTGCAGCTGAAAGGGCATTCGCTGTGTAAAGCATATGCTGGAATAGTTGGCGGTTCATTCCGCTGTGGCGACCTCTGATTAATAAAGAGATTAAGCGGAATGAACAAATGAACTCTCATTAATATGATATAATAAATGAACTGTATTTTATTAAGGTCTCCTCTTCCTCAAACATCACAGTAGAGTAATAAAGTGATTATACCGAGTTTTATTGATGGTATTTAATAAATGATGACGCCTGCCCTCACAGTAATGTAGAAACATGATGAGCTGTTGTTGTACAGTGCCATTTAGATGAGTGTGTCCCGCTCACCGCCATAGTGTTACTTTTCTCAGCGCTGGAAAAAGCGGACCAATCACAGCCGCGTTGGGTTAAGGTCTGTAAAGCGGACCTGAGAGAAGACATGCTGCTCACAGAACACGGGATCTATTTTATTCAGCGAGTCTAGAGTTCAGATGGAGAGACTAATAATAAACAGCGACCGACGGAAGCAGTATTGGTGTCTTCAGGTGTGTGTGTGTGTGTGTGTGTGTGTGTGTGTGTGTGTGTGTGTGTGTGTGTGTGTGTGTGTGTGTGTGTGTGTGTGTGTGTGTGTGTGTGTGTGTGTGTGTGTGTGTGTGCGCGGAGCTCCTTTGGCACAGGAGCACATCTCTCCGTGTTGTGTGTGTGTGTGTGTGTGTGCTGTAGTGAAGTAAACACAGCAGTAATAGTGTAAAGTCACCCTGATTGGCTGATCTCCTTCAGCCGTGTGCACAGCAGGACTCTACAGGCGTGTTCATGAGCGCTGAGTTCAGCTGTTCTGGTCATATTAGAGTCATTCTGAAGAGCAGATTCACTCTACAGTGATAAACTAATCAAACACAGCGCTACAGTCAGCTTTGAACATTTTAAACTAATTTCTCCCCTAAAGTCTACTGAGAAGAGTGCTGTAATGTGGACTAGTGCAGCAGGAATGAGACAAATACTGTTAAACTACAAAAGGAAAGCTCCGGGGTGGTTACTAAGGTGGTCTAGGTCGTTGCTAAGGTGTTCTGATTAGTTGCTAGGAGGTTGCTAAGGCATTGCTAGGGTGTTGCTAGGTAGTTGCTAAGTGGTTTCTAAGGTGTTGCTAGGGTGTTCTGAGTGGTTGCAGAGTCGCTGTTAGGGTGTTGCTAGGTGGTTGCTAAGGTGTTGCTAGGCAGTTGCTATGGTATTCTGGGTCATTGGTAAAGTCTAGATTGGATACGCGGCCAGCCGGAAATGCGATATGCACATTAATATAGCGGCATTTTTTATGACACTGTATAACAATAATGAATATTTTTAGTGCTGTGACGGTTGGGTTTAGGGTTGGGGGTGGGGGTTATAAAATACAATTTATTGGGTAATTTAATAGATATCATAAATAATTCTCGTTATCTTCCGGCAGCAAACGTATCTGATCTAGCAACAACCTGGGTCATTGCTATGCTGTTGCTTGGGTGTTCTGAGTAGTTGCTAGGTGGTTGCTATGGCATTGCTAGGTCATTGCTAAGCAGTTGCTAGGGGGCTGCTAAGGTGTTCTGGGTGGTTGCTAGGCAGTTGCTAACAAATTAGCATAATTCTAGTATGAATTAGCATTATGCTAGCATGTTTCTAGCATAAATTAGCATGTTGTTAGCATGTTTCCAGGATGAATTAGCACGTTAGCAAGAATTTAATATGAATTGGCATGTTTGCTAGTATGGATTAGCATGTTAGTATGGATTGGTGTGTCTGTAGTATGTCCAATGTAAAGTTAATGGAATGGAAGTCTATGGGACAGTTGCTAGCAGGGGCGTAGCAACCAGGGGGGGTGGGGGGGATATGTCCCCCTCACTTTTAGAGACAGACCATTTAGAAACAGGTGATTAAGAATGTAAACTTTTGGATTTCATACAGCTGCCCCCCCCCCCCCCACTTTTAAAAGGTCCACTACGCCCCTGGTTGCTAGGGTGCTGTAAGTGGTTGCTAGGGTGTGACTAGTAAGTTGAAAGGTCATCAGTGGTTGGCAGATTGGTGGTCTGAGTTAAATGAGCTCAACATTTAGTCTTTATGACAGTCTGGCGCAGCGTTATGAGGTCAGAGAGTTTGGTCCAATGTTAAGTCAATGGGACTTTTCCGGGTCGGTTTTGTAAACTGTAAGTGGGATCAGTTGGAAAACAAAGCAAACCCGAGGCAGAGCAGTTTGGAGTACGTTTTGTGGTTTGATATGAACGGTCTAGGCCAGGGGTCACCAATCTCGTTCCTGGAGGTCCGGTGCCCTGCAGGGTTTAGCTCCAACTTGCCTCAACACACCTGCCTGGGTGTTTCAAGTATACCTAGTAAGAGCTTGATTAGCTTGTTCAGGTGTGTTTGATTAGGGTTGGAGCTCAAATCTGCAGGACACCGGACCTCCAGGAACAAGTTTGCTGATCCCTGCTCTAGGAGGAGATGCATATCCGCTTGTTAAGTGTGACGTGGTGAAGGCGAAGCTGCTTCTGGGTCTAAGCACTATATCAAGCTGTACAGGGAGACTCATCAAATGGTAATAATAAGCGTTTACAAAGCGCTGTAAAACTTTAGAGAATCCTGACTGTAATATACTGAATACTCATGCCTGATATCAGATGGCCAGACAGTGATTCAAGTTTTGGTTTGTGATGCAGCATGTTCAGAGGCTGATGTGTACACCATGATCTTATATAAAACTCACTTTAAACTGGGATTTGACGTAAAGTGGCCGTAACCGAATACTTCCTCAATTCAAATGAGTAGCGGCTTGAACCCGGAAACAATGCTCCATACGTCACCGATACGTCACCACTTAACAAGCGGACAGAAATTAGACTCAGAAGAAGTTTCTGTAGTACACCAGTACATTGGCTTTCTCAAGCCACCATAACTCGGGTTATAACTTCATGCATTTGGTCTCATAACAGTACTACATCAAGCCATAATAAACCTTTAACTGTTTTCTAAAGAAGGAAATTGGCAATACGTGTTTAACATGTGATCACATCTATTGTTCTGGGGTTTATATTCTGTACAGTCTGTGATTTTAATGAGAGTGTAAATCATTCTCTCAAAGCGTTAGTGGTGTTAACAGTCCCGCTGTTTTCACTTCGGCCTAAATAATAAACTAAAGAAAACAAGTGCGGAGAATAATGACGGAAGCGTTTCTTCATTTAATATAATAAAATAAAGTAATATGTGCCTCAAACGGCACCTCAAGAAACCCGCGCTGCTCGTGTCCGCCATGCTGCCGCTGTCCGCGCGCTCCACAGTTCAGTTTAACGGTTTTTTTTCAGCGCCGAGTGAAGACACTAACACAAACACCATTGGTGTTCATATTGTTAAGGAAGACTAAAGAGGTCATGCATAAATGTTCATCATCCTATAAACTCATCTGTAGCCGTGTCTCCGTCCAAAGATGCAAATTATGAGGTGATCTGGTGCAGCATTTAGAAAGGTCTAGTCCTTTAGGAGCAAAGATGGGCCGAGGATCGCCAGTTTACCAACAAACACATGAGAGAATGATTGAGCTGTGTGAACACAATGTGTCTCAGAGAAAGAGAGGAAGACATGTGGATATTTCACCTTCATCAGTGCAGAACATCATTAAAGACTGAAGGAGTCTGGAGGAGTTTCAGTGCGTAAAGGACAAGAGCGCAAGCCTAAGCTGAACAACCGTGACCTCCGAGCCCTCAGGGGGGCGCTGCATCAAGAATCCTCATTCATCTATAAGCCAGATCACCACATGGGCTCAGGACTACTGCGGTAAACCTTTGTCAAGCACCACAATACAGAGTTACATCCACAAACGCCAGAGAAAACTGTACTGTGCCAAAAGGAAGCCCTATGTTAACAGTGTCCAGAAGCACCGTCCACTTCTCTGGGCTCAAAGGCATCTGGGATGGAGCATCACACAGTGGAGACGTGTTCTGTGCTCAGATGAAGCAGTGTTTCAGGTGTTTTGGGGAGAAATGGACGGCGTGTGCTCCGGACCAAAGAAGAAGAGGATCATCCAGACTGTTACCAGCAACAAGTCCAGACGCCAGGCTCTATCATGGTCTGGGGTTGTGTCGGTGCTCTTGGTAAAGGTAACCTGCCCTTCTGTGATGCTCCATTAATGCTGAACAGTACAGAGAGATTCTGGAGCTCAATATGCTGCCTTCTTCTCCAGAGATGCCCTGCAGAGTTCAACAAGATGATGGAGAACCTCATTCTGCTCACATTACAGAGTCCTGCTGCAGAGGAAGAGGAGACTGACACTGGACTGGCCTGCCTGCAGTCCTGACCTGTCTCCAATAGAGAATGTGTGGGAGACCCTGTACTGTTGCCCACAGTAAGACTTGTTTGCAGGAGGAATGGGACAGAATGACCCCTGAAACTCTTCAGCACTCGCTGTCTTCAGTCTCTACACATCTGTAAGTGTTGTGAAGAGGAGCGGCAGCATTACAGAGAGGGAAACGCTTCACTGATGCAGCTGCTTCTGAAATGTGTTGCAAGAATCAAAACTGGAATCTGTGTTTATCAATAATAATGATGAGGAACACGTTAATAATGTGTGTTGTGTTGTCTGCAATCAAACACAAGTCAAAGTACACTCAGAAACCACTGCTGTCTTGTTATTTGTGTTTTCCACACTGACCCAGCTGCTTCTGATTTGGGGTTGTAGATAAAAATAGGTGTATGGACACACAGGGACTATAGGGTCACATTGGGGAAGCGGGCAGGGCTGGGGTCAGTGTCAGGCCTCAGTGATCTACTGCAGTTCTACTGAGCGGCTGATGGGTTCACTCTAACACTGCTTTGGTGAAGTGTGACTGTCCTCGAACTGTGCCGAGAGATCAGCCAATCAGAACACACCTACCGTTCCCTCATTTCCCATCAACCCCTTCACCTTCAGGCGTGTGATCTGAGATCTGCTGAAGAACCCTGATGGAGTGTGTTTGGACAAGGAAGAACTCGACAAGGAGAAATGAGAGAAGACCAGGTACAAGTTAAGCAACTTTGTTTTTATAATCATACATAAGACCGCTTGAATATAGTACAAAGGGTTTGTCCATTACTGCCCCTCAGTGACACTTTAGAAATTTACACAGAAGTCCTGACCTTACAAGCTGAGGATAAAGATCTGCAATATCTGTCTGTCGTTCTGTTTACATCATCACCATCATCATCTTCACATGTCCTGGAACCAAACGAGGAGTGAGATGCTGACCGAGAGAAGGAGCAGGGATAGAGAGAGCTCAAAGATGGAGAGAAACCTGAACCGCTAGCAGGAGATTGAGCACTGTTGATGTGTGTCACTCCTCTCTCTCACACACACGCACGCACACGCACACGCACACACACGCACACACACACACACACACACACACACACACACACACACACACACACACACACACACAGTCTAATGGACCCATGTATTGAAGAGTGTGCCGTAAGAACACAGCAAACGGAGAGATTGTTCCTCTACTTGGTGTATGAACATGTGAGCCGCCGCCGCTGCCACACACACACACACACGCGCACACACACACACACGCACACATGATACCCTGTCTAGAATATAACAGTATGGAGATCTACTCTCTGTCCCGCCTCAACCCTACAGTTTGCATTAGTACTAGCGTCGTCGTCAACTACTTTGGCCTGGAAGCACTGTTACCCATTGACTACCATAGAGAACTTCCACTGCATGTTACCAAGTTGACTTAAATGTACTCAAAATACCATTAGGAAAAAAGTAGTGAGTTCTAAACTTCCTTTATTAAAAAAATATAAATATGTACATAAATTCTATTTCAGCTATTAAAATGGGGTCACAAAGTAAACACCTGAAGCCTGTTTCGTGGACTCCCTCCGTATGCCGTGACCGCGGGAACCCTAAAGAAGCGAGCGTCCGTTCGCAACCGCGCAGGCAGACTGACAGATGGAGCGTGCACGCACACACACACACGCGCCGCTCCTGCTGCACTGCCGGATTGCTTTATTCTGGAGACAGCGCCCCCATGAGGCCGACGGCAGATCTCCCACTGTTAGCTGCTGTGGGCCTGCCGAGCAGCTCAGCCGCCAACACCAGCCCACGCCACGCCCGCAGCGCCCTCTAGAGACAGAACGCCACACCCACAGTGCCCTCTAGAGACAGAACGCCACACCCACAGCACCCTCTAGACAGAACGCCACTGTTGCAGCGCCCTCTAGAGACAGTACACCACTCTCGCAGCGCCCTTGAGACAGAACGCCACACCCACAGCGCCCTCTAGAGATAGAACGGTGCACTCGCAGCGCCCTCTAGAGACAGAACGCCACTCTCACAGCGCCTTCTAGAGACAGAACGCCACTCTCACAGCGCCCTCCAGAGACAGAACGCCACACTCGCAGCGCCCTCTAGAGATAGAACGGTGCACTCGCAGCGCCCTCTAGAGATAGAACGCCGCACTCGCAGCGCCCTCTTGAGATAGAACGGTGCACTCGCAGCGCCCTCTAGAGATAGAACGCCGCACTCGCAGCGCCCTCTAGAGACATTACGCCACTCTCGCAGCGCCCTCTAGAGACATTACGCCACTCTCGCAACGCCCTCTAGACAGAACTCCTCTCTCGCAGTGCCCTCTAGAGACAAAACGCCACTCTCGCAGCGCCCCTCTAGAGACAGAAGAACGCCACGCCAGCAGCGCCCTCTAGAGACAGAACGCCACTCTCGCAGCGCCCTCTAGAGACAGAAGAACGCCACGCCAGCAGCGCCCTCTAGAGACAGAACGCCACTGTCGCAGCGCCCTCGAGACAGAATGCCACGCACACAGCACCCTCTAGAGACAGAACGCCACGCCCACAGTGCCCTCTGCTGACCGCTAACCAAGAAACAGAAAAACAGTCTCGTAAGCGATGGCGTCCAGGATCGAGCTCTCCGTAATGCGCCGCCACATCAAACATCATTTCAGTTCTGACAGCCGTTTACGCACATGACATGACACACACATACACGCACACATACGCGCACACACACACACACACACACACACCTTTGCTTCAAAGTGCAGAACTGCTACATTATTGGTTACAGACATCTACGTTCTATAAAAAAAATGCCTTTGGTACAATAAATTATCAAAAAGGGGAAACGAAAGTGGTGTAAAATTCACAGCATAATCGTGAAGCCAAAATCAAAGAAGCAGAAGAGCGGGAGAGCCGAAAGTAAACACACATGCTGCGTAACTCAGATAAAGCAGAAGAGCGAGCGCGGGGACACGGCGGCGGCAGTGGCAGTCCTGGGACATCAGCAGGAGGAACTCTGGGTAAGAAAGGCCTCAAATCAGCGTTCTGTTCTCGGTGTCGTGATGAAGGTGTTCACACATCCTCAAAAATACATCAAAGCTTTTGTCACTCCAAGAAGAAGAAGAAGAAGAAGAAGAAGAAGAAGAAGAAACGTCCGGCTCGTCTCGGTTCAGTCTGTAGGATAAGGCCATGTTGAGGAGCAGTGCCCGCGGCCGCACCTCTGTCACGACTGACACATGAAGAAGAAACGCTGCGGTGGCGGCGGCGGGCGAACGCTGGGCTCCGGCAGCGTCAGAGCTGCAGACCGAAGCTAACGTCCACGGCCACAGGAGCGCTGGCTCCGCTTGGCTCTGCTCGGCTCCAGTATGGACGCGCGCGTGAATCGGCCTCCTCAGGCGGGTCAGGAGCTGGCCACGGAGCTCTGCTGCACACACACGCCCGCCATCGGGGACTCCTCGCGCTCCAGACCCGGCCGCAGACCTACGCCTGCCACGCCCGTCTCCTGCCGCGGGTTGGAGAAGGCACCCAGGCCAAGAGTCATGCTGCCGCTGTGGCCGAAGCCCAGGCCGTGGGGCAGCGGGCGGCTCTGGTAGGCGTAGTGATGGTTGCCGGTGGAGGAGGAGGAGGTGGAGGAGGACGAGGCGGAGGAAGACAGCGAGGTCATGGACAGGTGTCCGTGTGTCACCTCCATCGAATCCTGCGTGGAGGCGCTGTGGGACGGAGAGTAGAGCCGGGGTCGGGGCCGGGCGGGGCCCTGTCCGTGCGGCGGCGGGTGGTGGTGGTGATGGTGGTGGTGTTGGTGGGGGTGCAGGGCTTTGGGCTGGTGCGGCGGCACGTGGAAAGTGGTCTCCTGGACGGGGTGAGTCTCTCCTGATGCCTGCTGGAGTCCGTCTCCAACCCAGCCCAGCGCCGGCACAAACGCCTGTCTCGCCTGAGGAGAAGAAGGACACACACAGAGCAAAGAGATTAATATACACGTCACCACTGCGCTTCACATTAAAAGTGTGAATTCACCCATTATTTACTCCAATGGTGTTTTAAAATACAACAGGGAGGCTAAGAAGAAGTTGATAACACTCTCCTCTGTGGGAAAAGGTGGCTTGTTTAGAAGCAAAGGCAGACTTATTCAGTGAAAACCCTGACCCCATATTAACACCACTCTCTAATGCTCCACTGTGAAGTAGTTCTCTTATTGCCACAACAGCTAAGCAAGTAGTTTGGTTCCTATATTAACTGCATTGTGAACGCTCCATGTTCAGCTCCTGAGCCCTGAGTCTTAGGGTGTGTTCACACCTGTAGATCCATTCTCTTGTTCTGAAACGGGGATTAAAATGGTTACAATGTTTATTTTTGTTCTTGGTGCGGTTCACTTTCACACAGCAAAGTTTCTAAACGCACCAAAAGAGCTAAAACAAGTGCTGTGCCAGTAAACTCTCCTCACATTGGTCAGCGTTTCATGGTTTATTTTGAGTCCCGCTCAGCTGTCATGAGTCCTTATTTTAATTTATGACGATGAGCAGTAAGACAACATAAGGGAAAAGCTGTGCTTTCATTGTAAATGTTGACACCGACAGACGTCGTCACCAAGTATAAATCAGAGGTAACCCTTTCTCAGACAGAGCTGTTGGCTTATGCATTATAGAGAGAAATAACAGATAATCCAAGACTGCTCCGGTCAGTTTTTCTAACAGGATGAACAGCTCTCGGTAACAGCTAACATGCTTTCACTTACGTATTCGTCATGAAATGCACATTTACTGGTGGGAATGACATCCTACTCATAATGTTCTCTTCATATAACCGTACGCCTATTACATATCCATAATACTCTGTGATATAGCCTGGCTCGGATCGTATTGCTTTCTCACTACAGTTGATGCACTCCAGAGTTTGTTTCACTCGAGCAGAGACCACCTCATCAGGCGATCTCGGACCGATTGTTTGCAGATCTGAGCGCAATTGCTGGATTCACATATAACAAACCAACCGCGCTAACTGGGGAAAGGAGACAGGTTAGGAAACAAAAGTCTAGGCGTGAAAGCACCCTGAAGCTGCTTACGAAGACAAACTATGAGTAAACTATGACTTTGGGGTGATCTATTCCTTTAATGTGACTTTAAAGGGTAACTCAGATGGGCAGAGACATCCACATGTGATCTCCACTTCATTCATTCCCAGTTGAGCTGATGAGACTTACAAAGAGTCAAACCCAGATTTCTTCCCCCTATGCAGGATCAGCCATCAGTAACAAGCCTGACATAAACCTACAGGCTGATTTTGGGTGATTGTGTGCGTGCGTGTGTGTGTGCGTGTGTGTTACCTGTGGGCAGAGGTTGTGGCAGTCCATGCCCACCGCAGCACTGAAGTGTCCTCCTCCGCTGTGCCGGTGCTGATGTGTGGGGTCTGAGCGGGCTCGGCCGCTGGTGCTGGTTCCAGACGAGCCTCCTGCACACACACACACACACACATGTGGTCAGACCAGGACGACAAGGAGGAAGTCAAGGGACAAAAACATATTTGTGCATTTAGCAGATGCTTTTATCCAAAGTGACTCAGACCCGTGAACACACACCCAGAGCACGGGCTGCCCGGGGAGCAGTGGGGGTTCAGTGCTGTGCTTAAGGGAATCGCCTCAGCTGTGGTACTGAGGTGGATATTGATTAACTATCCCCACCAACATCCCCTGCAGGTGCTAGGACTGAAACCTGGGACCTTTGGATCTTTACTCTCTAACCATTAGGCCACGGCCATATAAAGATATTTTAAACTGATCATCAATACTGGTAAGAGTTCACACGGGATGTGTTTATGTCGTGTTGTACAGTAGCTATACAGAGACAGAGGCGGCATGAGCACTGTACAGAGCCATACGAGGAGATTTGCTCAAAAGCAGATCGTGGAGACATTCTAATCGTCCAGGATCAACACTCATCATCTGGACCAGTCCTGTGTGTGTGTGTGTGTTCTGACCTGAGCTGGAGGAGGTGCTGGAGGTGGTCCCGGAGGACTGCGACTGCTCCAGCGCGGGGCTGGTGGACACACTGCTGCTGGTGTTGGTGCCCTCGTCTGCAGTCTTCTTGAAGAAGCTGTGCTGCAGAGCGTAGTACGGCTGGATGCGTGTCTTGGGGTCATAGTCCAGCATCCGCAGGATCAGGTCCTTGAACTTCAGGTAGTCTGCGACGGCGTGACCCGACTCTCCGGCTCTGCGCCCGCCGGGGCCGCCCGCCTCCACACCCAGAATACTGTGCAGCTTCCGGGAGCCTGCAGGCTTATACTGCACACACACACACACAGAGAGAACACAGGATCACACACACTGAAACACACACAGACCCAGCTGAACACAGATACAGCACAGAAGCGCACCCTTTTGCCGTCTTTGGTCTTCTTGGCGCACCATATGCTGTCCGGCATCTTCTCAAAGAACTTCCTGGCTTTAGGCGCCTGCTCCAGGATATGACTGGGAGGAACTCCCAACACCTCCACGATCTTATTCATCTGGTCAACCTGCAAACAAACAAGCGTCATCACCAGGAGCCGTGAGAAGACCTGCACTTGCTCTAAATGAACTTCAGCTCTGAACACTGGACTGACACAGCTTCAGTTCACTAGAACTTCTGTGTTCAGCTGCTGCCACACAATCTACAGTGTAGAGGAGCTGGAGAAGTAAAGAAAGATGAGGTAAAGCAAGATATTAGGTGCCAAAATCCCAAATCACATACTTATGCACTATTATATATATATATATATATATATATATATATATATAGAGAGAGAGAGAGAGAGAGAGAGAGAGAGTGTGTGTACAGGGTAAGTAGTGCAATCAGACTGAAAATTGAAAACATTGTAAAGAGAGTAAGTGCACTGTCAATATCTGGAGGATGCACTTATCAGCTGATAAATAGTAGTGTGTAATGTTGGACCCTTCATGCACTCAATGCTAGCAGCTTTTCTTAGATAGCGGAAAGCTTCAGATAAAGGGGAGGGGCTAATGATGAAGGGGAGGGGCTGGTGCTGGGGTTGGATTGCTTATTTATTGTGGATTGTGCAGGTAAGATTCTCCCATGTGAGTGATTATGCTGCCTCCCGGTGGTGAATGCAGTGCTGTTGTATACTCATGATAGCTACTGTTCGGTAGTTTGGTGGTTTATTTCACTAATTTGGAAATTAAATCTCCATTAAACGTCACCTGACTTTAATTTTCGATTAGTAAAAAACATTAGTGCTCCATTTGGGTCGACATACACTACATGGTTGAGTGTATAAGTGTATGGTGTGTCATAACTATTGATTTGATGTCTTTTACCCATGACAGATAAAAATAATCCAGGTACATTTAAACTTGTACAAGTTGACAAAGACACAAGACAAGACATAAGATGAGAATGATATGTCTGTTGTCCACCATTACTTTGGGAAAAGGGCTCCAGCTGATGTCACAGTCCGGTTTACAGGCTGATCAGACTTACTGTACGCTGTGACCGGCTGGAGGACGCAGTGTTTCCAGAACTCACCTCATTAGCACCGCTGAAGAGCGGTTCTCCGGTGTGCATCTCCACCAGGATGCAGCCTAGAGACCACATGTCGATGGCCAGATCGTACGGCATCCCCAGCAGGACCTCGGGCGAGCGGTAGAAGCGACTCTGGATGTACTGGTATATCTGTGAACACACGAGGCACGTTAAACAGCAGTCAAACACAAACACCTAAATTTCTCAACTACAGTAATTACAGATCAATGTAGAGCTCAAACATCTGATCGACAGCCTTTATAATGATCAATTATGAAAATCATTAGTCGGCATGGGCATCAGAATGGCAGAGAGAGATGAGGAACAGCGGGTGTAAAGTGTGTGACAAGTGCTTTAAAGCCCAGGACACACCGAGCCGACTTCAAAGAGCTAGCAGCTATGAAAACAGCTGCATTTGGACCACAAATCTACACATGAACACAGCAAACAGACAACAGAGCAGACTGAAACGCATGTTCTGCTCCTCTCACACCTGCAGGGGGCAGCATCTGCGTCGCTAAGCAGAACTAGTGCTGTACACACAAACAGTAAACATAGGAATGTTCACGTATTGTTTACTCAGTACTTCTTGCTCACAACAGGAGGATTTGCTCCTGCAAAATGTCTAATAGCATATCATTTGAAAATATTGTTAAAAATATGACCATAGATAAATGAAGTTGTCTCATACTGAACCCAAGCATGCGTCAATAGCTGTTGACACATTCCTTCCAATAAACAACAACAGCGTGGCGACATCTATGTATATATATATATATATATATATATATATATATATATATATATATATATATATATATATATATGAAATATGACAGGCAGCTTTTATTGTGTTCACTCCTGACTTGTCATCTGCTTAGTTCACTGGACTGAGCGGTTAGTGAAGTACAGATGTATTATTATATGCTGCTTGTGTGAGGGTCTGTTGTTTATTATAACACAGGGGTTTCTAAGCGTTTGATAGAGTGAGAGCATATACTGTATAGCTGATCTGTATTTATATATCTGTGCATGCAGCTAACTGCTACTATACATTACAGCAGCAGGAGTACTAGAATGTGAAGAGTGTGAGGTGCACAGTAAACACCACAGAGAACTGAATCAGTGCTAACAGGAGCTTCCGTAGCTTCACACTCCTGACGTGACGCACAAGAACTGTAGCGATACACACTAATGTGTCAAAATACCCGTCTTAGAGAGCGTTCGTATAAACACAACCCATTATACATGTCACAGTTTAAAATATATATGCTGGAGGACATCTGTGCATCAGCTCTAAAAATGACGGAGGCCTTATACACGTGTGTGTGTGTGTGTGTGTGTGTGTGTGTGTGTGTGTGTGTGTGTGTGTGTGTGTCCATATATCCTTAAAAACTGCACAGATATTTCAGTTTGATCAGTTTAATATTAAGTGCCTAATTGTTGTCGTGTCTTTATTTTATATTCTCTGTAACTATAGTTTAGTGTGTGTGTGTGTGTGTCCTTTACTTCTTTATGTGTTTTTCCATCAGCTCAATGGCCTGCATGATGCGTGTGATGAATGGGTTACTGTGAGCATGTTCAGCTGATGGTGCTGTCTCACCCGCTGGCCCAGCTGGCAGGAGCTCCCGAAGTCCACGATCTTGATAGCGGACCTCTTAGGGTTGCAGAGCAGGATGTTTTCGGGCTTGAGGTCACAGTGGATGATGCTGAGCTCCGGCGTGGCCAGGAACAGCAGCGCGGTGCACAGCTGCTGGGCGAACTTACGCGTCAGGTTCAGGGACACGCCGCGGAAGTTGGTGTTCCTCAGCAGATCGTACAGGTTATAGGAAAGCATCTCGAACACCAGACACAGGTGGTTCCGGAACATGAAGTGGCGTTTCAGGTGAACTACAGGACAAAACACAGCAGCAAAACGTTAAGATCAGGGCAAAAGCTCCAGTAATTGAACTCTTCACTGCGATTTCGACTACTGAACAAATGCTTGATTTAACGTGGTTATTGATTTCCTGCTCTCATAGTTCACTCTGTTATCATATGAACTGTGAATATTACTGAACTGAATTTGGACTACTAAAGGTCTTTTATAATGAAAGAGCACGGTTCAACTCTTCATGACATTAAAATAAATGAAGGAAACTGAAGATTACCACATTTCCATAAACAGCTCAACAAATCATCGCACAGACTGCTTGATATTGAAGTCATCTTGTGAAGTGTCATTTAAAAATATTTTTCCACAAAAACAGAATATTTTATTGTCAAAAGTAGGAAATAATCAGCATTTCCTACAAGCAAAACTAAAGCTTTGACAAAACATCAGAACATTCAACTAAATATGTCATATATAAGTTATGACAAGTTAGTCAAAAATGAAACGCTGTTTTCCAGCCTCCCAGCTAGCTCATTAAGATAAATGGCCGCCAACCCGGCGTCAGGGTGACCCGGTGGTCAGCACTGTGGCCTCACAGCAAGAAGGTCGCTGGTTCAAGACCCAGCTGGGTCAGTTGGTGTTTCTGTGTGGAGTTTGCATGTTCTCCTGCTGTTGGTGTGGGTTTCCTCAGGGTGCTCCGGTTTCCCCCACAGTCCAAACAAAACTAAATTGGCCATAGTGTATGAATCTGAATGAGTGTATGGGTGTTTCCCAGTACTGGGTTGTGGCTGGAAGGGCATCCACTGTGTAAAACATATGCTGGAATAGTTGGCGGTTCCTTCTGCTGTGGTGACGTCTAATGAATAAGGGACTAAGCTGAAGGTGAATGATTGAATGATATAAGTTAGTTGTGCTGGCGGGTGACTCATAGCTAATACACTGAAGGACAGCGAGTGAGTGATGCTGGAGCTCAGTAAATACATTAAATACCTAATGCTACCAATAATCTGTCAGGCTTCTGAATATTAATTAGATTGTCTGCGTTCGCTCGATCTGATTTGCTAAGCAAAAATATGGATGATGGATGTGGGCGGGGCTTAGAATTAAAAAAAAATATTTGTCTGTTCCCGCCAAAACTAAAACAAACCAGCAACAGACTGTGGTTTACCTGATGTAGGAGACACTCACGCTCTCCTACATCTCAAAGCACTCAGTTTGTCCACACGCTGTAATGTGTTATTAAAGGAGAAATATGATCAGGATTGAAATAACTAATCAACGGTTTATTTGTGGGTTATGTGTTTTGAGCTTCTTTTCGATTAATCGTCTGCACTATATATGGGTTCAGCAGATATCACAGTGTGTGAATCCACAACAGTCACAGCGCTGGACCTGCAGTCACTTCAGCTTAAGCGTAATAAAGTGAACGTTTATCAACTGTGTGTGTTTTTAAGGCCTGTGTAAAGATTAAGCAAGTCGAAAGCATTTGGACACAAGGATATATATTACACTTTAACTAAGATGAATTACATTTAATTGTTTAAACAATGAAGACCACAGCGCTTTACTGTACATCTGATCATCTCTGATACTGAACACTCTTAGTAGATTTGCTCTGCTGTATTTATGTTTGTTATATTTTATGCATAATGAACCATACAAAAATCATCCTGATCAATCTAAACTCGTGACCCTTCCTAAACTAGTTCCCAGATGCACCTGTTCTGCAGACACCATCGAAACACACACAGCTGAATCGGGGATCTTCAGGGGCCTGTACCATCAAGCTGGATTAGCATGCAGGCCAACTTCGTTTCAGTTTAGTTTGCACTAGTCCTGGGTTTAGGGTGTCAAGAAGACAGCTCAGCTTTAATGGCTAACCTGCAGTGAGGTAGGCTACGTTCAGCTTTACAGGTCACAAACCCAGATTCCACCAATCAGCTGACAGCAAACAGACACATGACTCAAAGACACGCCCCTTTCCCCATTTCTCCTGCTGCAAATTAAAGGCCAATCTAGTTAAGCCCTTTCAGAGATTAAATCCTCTGAGTTTAAGTCCTAACACTAACAGTCTAATTACTTTAGATGACTTACATAAGTATTATATCAGAAGATGTAGATACTGACCATAATAATAATAATAATAGGGATGCATGATTTATCAGAGGTCATATCGTTATCTGCTGATAAATGCTATTTTTAATGTTATCATTATTGATCTGCTGTCAATATTAGGCCGATATCTTAAAGGCGATAGATTAGCTAATCGTACAGAACTGCCTGCGTCACACATCCATAGGCGGAGCCTGTTCAGACTTGTCCAGAGCACTATAGCGAAGCTTTCCTCACATTGTTTATTCCTTCAGTCCGTCTTTTCTCTGTGAGGTATTGCTGTGCGTTAGTAACTCAGTAAGTAACCACATTCCTCATCATTGGAGATGTGTTTGATAGAGTGTGAGTGTGTATTTTAGTTTAAATCGCCTCAGGAGTAATATTACATGTGTAACCATAATAGCGGGGATGCACACGTGCTGAACCACTCATTGAGTTGTTTGTAATCTAATATGATTATCTGTTATTATCAATGCGTTGCTTGCCATGTGTTGTTGATGTAAGACTGTATTCAGTTTGATCGCCATATTTATAATGATTATAACGAGTGCACGTGATGGCTATTATCACACGCACACACATAGTGAGCCGTCAGAGCCTTCACAGCAGCAGGGGAGACGTGTGCCAGTCGCTGAATCCAGCATAGGTGTTCTCAACCCTCCACCACATTCTGTCTTTATATCCTGCTCTGTGTTTGTCAAAGTCATCTGTGCTCAACGCTCAGGTGTTGTATCAAAATCTGACTCTGCTTCATGTGCACGTGTGGAGGCGTCACACAGCGCCGGCAGGTAAACTCACAGCGCTTTAGCATAAACCTTTCATCCATCATTTCCCCACAATTGACAGCAAGAAGGATCATAGAAGCGTCGTCTGATTGATAAGCAGCAGCTACATGTGTTCAGAAGAAGCTAAAATGCCTAATGGGACAAATTTATGCAGCATTTTCTGAAGTAAAACATACTATCTGTATTTATCTTTTCACTTGTACGGTGGCTGTGAACTGTCAAAACACCTCTCAAATCGCCTTTTGGGACATTACATATCTGCACATATGTACATTACTGTAACACGTTATTCAAGAACATTTGAGCTGCTTTCAGTTCTTCTATTTTCATTTTATTTAAAATATATTTATTTTACTTTGATAAGTAATGCCCTTTTGTTATTTAATCTATTATTTTTATGCAACAGTCAAGTTGCATGTTAATTTGCTATGAGAAGAAAGTGCTGATTTATATGAAGTGGTGAATATAGATCTATATAATCACCTTATTATAACAGAAGTTTTTGCTCTTCATTTGCTTTGAGTAGGCTATTCAGTTTATAAGATCAGATCAAACCTTTATGAAGTTTTTAAATTAAGGTCAGTTGTTTACTGTATAAAAGTATAACATTTTGAACTATTTATATTAATTGGCTTTTATATATTGGTTATCTGCCTCTAAATCTAAAGAGTTATCGGTTATCGATATCGGCCCAAGAATCTGTGTCGGTGGTCCCTAAATATGATCATATTTTTGTCTGAAATAATAATAATATGACACATCTCTGATGCTATACAGACACTCCTCCAGCTTCAGGCTTTGCGGCCACTATATAGTAAAACCCTTACTAAAAGATAAAAACTGTTTTATATTAATGCAGATTATTTATTCTAATACTTTTAGATTATTTATATAATTATATCTGTAATAGGCATGGGAAGATAACCGTTTTCAAGGTATACTGCGGTTTTGAAAAGTCAAGGTCAAGCCAAAACTTTCTGTAAGATTGTTTATTTACATTTGTTTTAGGACTGCAGTAAAGATCTCCAAAGACGCTGTATAAATTGTAATGAAATCTGTGTTTTTAAAACAAATGAAGACAGCAGAAGTCAATGATTCATTTGAATTATTCAGCCTGACATGTTTACTGCTCCAAAATACTATAAATGTTTCTCAAAATAGAATATATTGTGTTCCAAGGGGAAAAAGTATTTGTTTTTTACCCAGACATTTAAAGAAGAATACATTTTAGAGCAGTGATCACAATACCGTGATATTTTAATCCAGGGTTATCATACCGTCAGAATCTTACGCCCCATTCACACGGGGCGTCAGCTTCAACGCTTCCCATTCACTTTGAATGGGTGACGTCAGGCGTTGCCGAACTGCATTGTGGATCCGTCGGCGCCGCTTCAGAGGCGTTGCTCGCTGCAGAAGTTGGGACATGCTCAACTTTTCAAGCGCCGACGTAAGCGTCAGCCAATCAGATCGCTGTATGCAAATACACCAGCTCCAACAGTGGCCTATTGCTGACTAATTTCATTGGCTGACGCTGCTATGACGATCGCGTCAGCCCCAACTTCAGACACGCCCTCTGTCAAGCGTTGACGCTGAAGCCCCGTGTGAATGGGCCGTTATACCGGCCCATGCCTAATCTGCAATCAATCAGATATTCTTTGTTGTTTCTGCAGAGTTTGGTATCCAATCTGCAGATTTATTTATTTTGTTAAGATTTATTTTTGGCATTTTGGCTTTGTTAGACAGGCCAGTAATGAGACAAGAAGTAAAGTTGGAGAGAGAGGGGGGTAGGGTTGGGAAATGTCCTCGAGCCAGGATTTGAACTCAGGACACCCTGACGTGCTTCTGCACCTTATGTCGGCGTGCTAACCACTACTAGGCTATTGCACTGACCAATATGCAGATTTACACTGAATGATTTCGGCAGTGACTTAAACCTTAATACATGAAATAAAAAAAGAACTTATTAACTTTTAAGGTTTACAATGTAAACCCAAACAGATCCACTAGTTTGATAAACAAAGTAAATCTCATTATATCTCTACTAAAAGACAGAAAACACTACTGTACTGTTGATAAATGCTATAAACATCAGCATATGATCACTGACATTAATATAAAAACTGAATAAATATCAGCATAAGTAAATGAATAGACTGAACGATGAGCTCAAAGATCTGCAGATTCAGCATGTTTAGACTGCATGTGGGCCTACAGATCCCCCTTTTACTTCATTAACTGATTTCTTTAATTATATACACATTTACAGACTCACAGCTGCAACTTTAAGCTTTATTTTGCAAATCAAGACTTCACTCATTCATTTCCTTAGTCCCTGATTACTCCTGGGTCTCCACAGTGGAATAATTCATTCATTCATTCACTTTCCGGCTTAGTCCCTTTATTAATCAGAGATCACCACAGCGGAATGAACCACCAACTACTCCAGCATATGTTTTACACAGCAGATACCCTTCCAGCTGCAACCCAGTACTGGGAAACACCCATACACACATTCACACACACACACACACACTCATACACTTTGGCCAATGTAGTTGATCAATTCCCCTATAGTGCATGTGTTTGGACTGTGGGGGAAATTTGTTTCTCACACCAAACCCACACCAACACGGGGAGAACATGCAAACTCCACACAGAAACACACACTGACCCAGCTGAGACTCGAACCAGAGACCTGAGTGCTGTGAGGCTGTCAATAACAGTATCTTTATGTTTCTGTGATTGGCTGTTTGCTGCTGATGCCCCGCCTTCATTTGAACTCAGAATCAAAGCCAGAGTGAACAGATCCTGCCCTGACCGCACTGCACTGGTGTTGTCAACTCAAATCTAATCCTGTAATGCTGAGTTTGTTCAGCCAGCTTCATGGAACAGGCCCCAGATCAGTGTGCAGCAGCTCATCTCAGCCAGTGTATGTTCAGATTGTTCTCTTCAGAAATGTTCTTCAGTGTGGACATTATGATGGAGAAACCACTCAATGCCTGACGAGCTGCTGCAGGCAGACAGAAGTCAGTGCGTCCTGCACCGGCGACCCTGCCCTATATTTGTAAACATTTATAGTTGACCAGCAGCACGCCGTCTGCCCTAAATAGAGCCCTGAGTTCCTCTTAACACAGACAACAACACAACAGAGAGACTTTCACTGAACGAGGATACGGACAACACTGACAGCTGAAGAAACACAGATCAGGCCTGCTGTACACCAATACAGGAACACTTGAGTTTAGGACACAAGTCGTGTTATTAACTATAAAGCTCATTACCTGCCTGTTATTAAGACATTAACTATTCATTAGTCATCATAAAATAAGATTTATTCTGCATCCCTAAAACCTGAACCCTACTCACTACTAATAAACAGCTAATGAGTAGTTTATTAAGCTAGTAGTGTTAGTTAGTGGTTTGTTAATGTCGTGATTTGTGACCTAAACTAAAGTGTTGCTGTAAATCAGATCAGACGCAGATATCACACACTGCCTCTCTGGGCTATTCAGATCAATGATGGATAATCTTCACTCAACTTCAGAATAAAGCTGTAGATAAAATAACAGCAGTTTTAGCTTGACACACACACACACACACACACACACACACACACACACACACACACACACACACACACACACACTCAGCCCGATGTTGCACTTCCCTGATAGTTAACCCATGCGGTCATCAGATATGAAAAACGCACATCATTTGAGTAGCACAGGCATTCGGGAGCTGAGGGTCCGCCACAGCACACAGCGCTAACAGGACAGCATCGGGTGGGGTTTACTGTAAACACAGCTATTATTGGCTACCAGTCAAGACTACAGTCAATGCAAACAGGCGGAGCACGGCAACCCTACAGAAATGATCAGATCTGAGCATGAAGACCTGAAGGACAACACCTAAATACACTTTGGGAAATGCAGAAAGCTCTGACTAGACCAAAATCACCCCTATACACTTAATAGTGCACTATTGAGGGAACAGCCATTTCTAGAGGTGTCTAAAACCATAGTGGACATTACGAAGAGCACTCAATCAATCCCACAATGCACTGCAATAATGAGTCTACAGCCCATGCACACTCAACAGCTGAACAGAAAATACCCATAATGCACCACTAGAGTTGAGCAGGCGTGTGAATTTCCACATCTGTCCAGCGTCTAAAGCGCAGTCCTACTGGTGTACAGTTTACAAATAAAGTATTACTGACAGTAACGTTTGAGTACATGACAGAAATCTAACAGAGCGACTGTTAAACAACTATAGCAGGGTCTGACAGAGAAGATGAAGACACAACCCGTCTGAGGGATTCAGCAAACATTCATTCATTCATTTCGGCTTAGTCCCTTTATTAATCTGTGGTCACCACAGCAGAATGAACCACCAACTTATCCAACAAATGTTTTACGCAGCAGATGCCCTTCCAGCTGCTACCCAACACTGGGAAACACCCATACACACTCATTCACTATGGACAATTTAGTTGATCAATTCCCCTATAGCGCATGTGTTTGGAAACCGGAGCACCTGGAGAAAACCCACGCCAACACGGGGAGAACATGCAAACTCCACACAGAAACACCAACTGACCCAGCCGAGACTCAAACCAGAGACCTTCTTGCTGTGAGGCGATTGTGCTACCCACTGCACCACCGTGACGCCCCTGATTCAACAAACAGCAAAACACAAACTAAACACATCCCACTAGTGCACTCAGTAGTGCTCCAGTTCACTCACTCACTCCATTTACTCCTTCAAGTGCACTATATTATAGTGAACAAGGGTATAGGGGGTGATTTTGGATACAGCTTACGGCTCTCCTGGAAATGCCCTGTGCTGTGTTTCCCAAAGGCATGGTAAACAGTAGATGTTGGTAGAGCCGCCGTCACTATGATGAAGCCATGATGCTTTAGTGAAACACAGCCATGATCTTTCCAGGTTTGGGATGAGCACAGAAGACACACACACACACACACACACACACATACCGATGTAGTACTTCATCTCGGTGTCGTGTTTGTTCATCAGCTCCAGCAGTCGCACTTCAATCTGAGCCTGATTCAGGAAGGCCTTTTTATTCTTGATGATCTTGATGGCGACCCACTCCTGCTCCACGCGGTCGTACGCCTTCACCACCTGCCAGCAGAGGGAGACAAACACAGCCGTCTCAGCACCATCAAACGCAGCAGCAGAAGAAGAGGGAGACGTGTCTTCAGGAGAAGCGAGGCGCTGACCTGCCCGAACGAGCCTTTTCCTATTAAAGAGTCGATCTCATATCGGTCCATCCACTTCTCGCCATTTTTAACGATGTAGTCAAAGTTGTCGTCGTCGTAGCCGTCGTTGTAAATCTTCCTCTCCTTCTTGTTGCTGGAGTCCTCGCCCTGACCCTGTTGGTGACGGCGCTTCTTTTTTGCATAGTAAACCTGTGAGAGAGCAGACGCGTGAGGTCTGGAGTCAACAACATGCACAACTCTACTCATCAACACACACACACACACACACACACACACACACACACACACACACACACACACACACACACACACACACACACACACACTGAGCTGAACTCCAGCTGGACTGAGCTCAATAACAATCAGGGCTGCACAATACAGCGCTATAGTAACCTTATTATGATAATAGTATGAGCACTATACGCATCACAGACGTGTGTGATCACTGACATTTATTCATGTGTTGGTGTTTTTCGAAATTTGACCAATCAGATGGGGCTGTGCTGTCTTTAGCCCTGCCCCCCAGCTGTTGCTGCTCTGCTATTGGCTGGAAGCTGAACCCAGAGTTGAAAATTAACACTAGTGGGTGGAGACGAGAGGAAAATAACAACAGCCAATCAGAGTCAGGAATATAAGCTGAGGTTTTCACTCACTCAGAGTGCTTTAAAGACTAAAACTGCGCTCACACGCAAGGTCAAGCTTCGCTTATCGCTGCGTTGGAAAGTTCAAGCTTGGTGAACTCTGCGCAATCGCATCACTTGACTGCGTGAGACCAATCCAGGATCAAAACATGACCTCTCTGGACAGACGTTTAAAATGTGGCCCAATCACTCGCTTTCTTAATGTCTAATCATCTTGTTTAATCCCGCCCCTTTTTGCAGCGCCGTACACCAGAATTTCACAAGCTCAAACTCTAGTGTGACCGCAGCTTAACCATCTGCACCTCCAGTTATTTAGTCTGAATTAAATGTGAAGAACGTCTCTTACCTGTTTGATTTAACATCATCAGATAAATAAAGGATTTAAAAACACCGCTAATAAAAAACAGCAGTTTTCTAGGGCAGTGTTTCTCAACCACGTTCCTGGAGGCCCACCAGCACTGCATGTTTTGGATGTCTCCTTTGTGACACTCATTACAGGTGTTTCAGTCTCTGCTGATGATCTAATTTAAGTGTGTTTGGTTAAGGCAGGAGAGTCCAAACTCGGTCCTGGAGGGCTGGTGTCCTGCATATATTAGTTCCAACCCCAATTAAACACACCTGAACCAGCTAATCAAGCTCTTTCTAGGTATACTAGAAACTTCCAGGCAGGTGTGTTGAAGGAAGTTGGATCTAAACTATGCAGGACACCGGCCCTCTAGGACCGAGTGTGGACACCCCTGGGTTAAGGAGACATGAAAAATATGCAGAGCTGGTGCTCCTGCAGGAACGTGGTTGAGAAACACTGTTCTAGGGAAAGCTCATATCATAAGTATCGTTATCACCATAGTCAACAACATCACACACTCCCTCAGTATTGTGCATCCCTGATAACAGCACTCGAGTCCTTTAGAGCTGATCATCAGCTGAATCTGCCCCATGCTGATGAAGAGGGCATCATATATGCTGTCACTGCCCATACTCTAGCTGTGGTTCAGTGTGTGGTATGAAGTGCTAGAGGAACAGCTCCACACCTCATTGATGTGTTTGTATGTTTTGATCAGTTCGATGGAGAGTTTTCTTAAGGGTGCCGTCGCTGGATCCCGGAAACACTGAGGCATCCGCCTCTGCAGCATCACCATATCAGCAGTTACCTGCAACACACACACACACACACAACAATGTCCATCAGTACCGGATGTGCTCTTACTGTAAGCCTGTGTGTGTGTCTGTGTGTGTGAGTGTGTACCTGGGTGGCGCTGGGCTGCGAGGCCTGCGGGTTGTAGGGCAGTGCAGCAGCTGATTGGTCAGCGGCGCCCTGCGGGTGAGCATCACTGAACGGCGGGTGAGAATGGGGCGTCTGCGCATCCATCTGCACACCAGCCGAGTGGAAAGAAAACGAGGGGGCCAGCCGGACAGAGGAGGGTTTGCATGCTGAGGTCTCTCCTCCTGCAACACACACATGAACATCAGTCTGCCCTCGACATTTAAGCAGCAAACGCTCCAGTGAAACGCGAGCCGATCAGGTTACAGAACATCCCAAAACACTCGCACCAAAATGGCAGACTGTGCTTTTGTCACAAGAGGACAGTGGACACGTGTTAGCATCCTTCAAACACACACACACACACACACACACACACACACGAAGTCTAATCAGAGCTGATCAAGTGTGTGTGTGTGTGTTTATGACTCAGCATCAGGATCACACACACACACACACAGAGAGAGAGAAGGGGCTGCTGTGTCAAACTGTAAACACAGAGAGAGCGTAAATAAGGCCCTTGCTCGGCTCGCAGTGACAGACCTGCAGCCCCAGTGAACACACCGACCAATGATTTGACACTACAGGCGTCTAGACAACAGCTGAGCGCTTCAGCAGCACCATCCAGCAAATAACAGCACCATCAGGAGGATCTGCGAGCCGCCCTGACGGATGTGATGTTTGTAAATGTGAGCGTCTGCGGCGAGCGGGAATTCTGCAGATCATTAAGTCGTCATTTATCAGCGTCTCTCACCAGCAAACACAATGCAGCACATTCACACTGGTAACCAGCGCTCTCAAGCCCAGCAACAGTGCCTCATTACCATAGCCTACCACCAGGAAGATGGCGCGCCATTGGCCAGACGGCTAAAGCGGCAGCCAATCAGGAAAGGGTATGCAAATAACCCACTTTTGTTGCTAGGGCAAAGCTGTGAGGCTGCGTCCAATAGGAAAACGGGTAAGAGGCATGAAATTGAATTGCACTTTGACACATTTCCCAGCACAGTTTAACACAGTATTTGCTGACAGAAAGGCTCTGGGGTGAGGGACCCGGAATCAGTCTGTGTGAGAAAGGGGGCCTGCGATGGTGACCCTGGAGACAGGAGCTGCTGCGGGACCCCGGCCTACATTTTTAAACATTTATAGTCGAGCAGCAGCAGCACGTCGTCTGCCCTAAATAGAGCCCCTGGTCCCTCTCTAAACACTGCTGTATCATATGATGGAGAGCCACACACACACACACACACACACACACACGAGAGAGAGAGAGGGAGAGAGTGACCCTGAGCGCTGTGTTCTGCTCACCTGTATGCATCGTCTCCTGACAAATCTCATATCATTGTGACAGGGGAGTCCATCTGCAAACCACAGCCCACTGCAACAACACCACAGACAGACACACACATGTGTGAGCGGCACATACTGTACGCTTACCTGCGCGAGAGTGTGTGAGTGAGTGAGTGAGTGAGTGTGTACCTGAAGCGACTCGCGAGTGGTTTCCAGGTGAGAAGAGCCCTGATGTCTCCGCAGGGTCTTGCCGTGTTTTCAGATGGTTGAGTTGATCTTCAACTGGCACAACCATTGGTGAAGATCTGTGGTGAAATCAATCCACAGTTTAGCAGTGCGGACTGACCGCATTCATCCGAGCACAGATCGGTCATCACTGCACACCACAACAACACACACTCTCTCTCACACACACACACACGCTC
>LR812528.1:135000-227500 GCA_903798195.1 Danio kyathit
TTCACCAGAGTAACCAGAGCAGATTGACCAGAGTAACCAGCGCAGGTTCACCAGAGTAACCAGAGCAGGTTCACCAGAGTAACCAGAGCAGGTTCACCAGAGTAACCAGAGCAGGTTCACCAGAGTAACCAGAGCAGGTTCACCAGAGTAACCAGCGCAGGTTCACCAGAGTAACCAGCGCAGGTTCACCAGAGTAACCAGAGCAGATTCACCAGAGTAACCAGAGCAGATTCACCAGAGTAACCAGAGCAGGTTCACCAGAGTAACCAGAGTAACCAGCGCAGGTTCACCAGAGTAACCAGAGTAGCCAGAGCAGGTTCACCAGAGTAACCAGAGCAGGTTCACCAGAGTAACCAGAGCAGGTTCACCAGAGTAACCAGAGTAACCAGCGCAGGTTCACCAGAGTAACCAGAGCAGGTTCACCAGAGTAGCCAGAGCAGGTTCACCAGAGTAACCAGAGTAACCAGCGCAGGTTCACCAGAGTAACCAGAGCAGGTTCACCAGAGTAACCAGCGCAGGTTCACCAGAGTAACCAGAGTAGCCAGAGCAGGTTCACCAGAGTAACCAGAGCAGGTTCACCAGAGTAACCAGAGCAGGTTCACCAGAGTAACCAGAGTAACCAGCGCAGGTTCACCAGAGTAACCAGAGCAGGTTCACCAGAGTAACCAGAGCAGGTTCACCAGAGTAGCCAGAGCAGGTTCACCAGAGTAACCAGAGTAACCAGCGCAGGTTCACCAGAGTAACCAGAGCAGGTTCACCAGAGTAACCAGAGCAGGTTCACCAGAGTAACCAGCGCAGGTTCACCAGAGTAACCAGAGCAGGTTCACCAGAGTAACCAGAGCAGGTTCACCAGAGTAACCAGCGCAGGTTCACCAGAGTAACCAGAGCAGGTTCACCAGAGTAACCAGCGCAGGTTCACCAGAGTAACCTGAGCAGGTTCACCAGAGTAACCAGAGCAGGTTCACCAGAGTAACCAGAGCAGGTTCACCAGAGTAACCAGAGCAGCTACACCAGGGTAACCAGAGCAGGTTCACCAGAGTAACCAGAGCAGCTACACCAGAGTAACCAGAGTAACCAGAGCAGGTTCACCAGAGTAACCAGCGCAGGTTCACCACAGTAACCAGCGCAGGTTCACCAGAGTAACCAGAGCAGGTTCACCAGAGTAACCAGCGCAGGTTCACCAGAGTAACCAGCGCAGGTTCACCAGAGTAACCAGAGCAGATTGACCAGAGTAACCAGCGCAGGTTCACCAGAGTAACCAGAGCAGATTCACCAGAGTAACCAGAGCAGGTTCACCAGAGTAACCAGAGCAGGTTCACCAGAGTAACCAGAGCAGGTTCACCAGAGTAACCAGAGCAGGTTCACCAGAGTAACCAGAGCAGGTTCACCAGAGTAACCAGAGCAGATTCACCAGAGTAACCAGAGCAGGTTCACCAGAGTAACCAGAGTAACCAGCGCAGGTTCACCAGAGTAACCAGAGTAGCCAGAGCAGGTTCACCAGAGTAACCAGCGCAGGTTCACCAGAGTAACCAGAGCAGATTCACCAGAGTAACCAGAGCAGGTTCACCAGAGTAACCAGAGTAACCAGAGCAGGTTCACCAGAGTAACCAGAGTAGCCAGAGCAGGTTCACCAGAGTAACCAGAGTAACCAGAGCAGGTTCACCAGAGTAACCAGAGCAGGTTCACCAGAGTAAACCAGCGCAGGTTCACCAGAGTAACCAGAGTAACCAGAGCAGGTTCATCAGAGTAGCCAGAGCAGGTTCACCAGAGTAACCAGAGTAACCAGCGCAGGTTCACCAGAGTAACCAGAGCAGGTTCACCAGAGTAACCAGAGCAGGTTCACCAGAGTAACCAGAGCAGGTTCACCAGAGTAACCAGAGCAGGTTCACCAGAGTAACCAGAGCAGATTCACCAGAGTAACCAGAGCAGGTTCACCAGAGTAACCAGAGTAACCAGCGCAGGTTCACCAGAGTAACCAGAGTAGCCAGAGCAGGTTCACCAGAGTAACCAGCGCAGGTTCACCAGAGTAACCAGAGCAGATTCACCAGAGTAACCAGAGCAGGTTCACCAGAGTAACCAGAGTAACCAGAGCAGGTTCACCAGAGTAACCAGAGTAGCCAGAGCAGGTTCACCAGAGTAACCAGAGTAACCAGAGCAGGTTCACCAGAGTAACCAGAGCAGGTTCACCAGAGTAACCAGCGCAGGTTCACCAGAGTAACCAGAGTAACCAGAGCAGGTTCATCAGAGTAGCCAGAGCAGGTTCACCAGAGTAACCAGAGTAACCAGCGCAGGTTCACCAGAGTAACCAGAGCAGGTTCACCAGAGTAACCAGAGCAGGTTCACCAGAGTAACCAGAGCAGGTTCACCAGAGTAACCAGCGCAGGTTCACCAGAGTAACCAGAGCAGGTTCACCAGAGTAACCAGAGCAGATCAGGCTGGTGCATTTGTAAGCTGAGCTGCACACAATACTTTTAATGTGCACACATGACTCCGCCCCTCACAGTGACATTGAGTGACCGTGTGTCACATTGCCTCTCTGAGATATGCAGTCTCAGCTTGCATCATCAAGGTTGCATTCAGATACTGTTGCTGAGAACACACACTTGCTCATACAGACCTGAAGCGTTAGCATTAGCTGTTATGCCCTTTAAGCTAATAGTTTTCTGCTGGTCCTCTATTGGCTGTGGTGTACTGTCCTCTCCTGATCCTCCAATCAGAACACAGATATTCAGTAAATCAGCTTTTCTTTGGACAGGGCGTCTGAGATGTCCATAATCATGCTCATAATGCACTAGCGTGCACAGATCTGAGATCAGTTTCTGCTTCAGCACATCTGCTGGTTCACTGCTCTGTAGAGGTGACGTGCTGCAGGGCATGATGGGAAATCGCGTTCATTGCGTTTGGTCTTCTGAGGCGCAGCTCATTTATTAGAGAACAAACACCACAGTGGAGAATCCCCACAGTGCAGCAGACTCCACTCCTCTTCTGATGCTCCACTGTGCAGCACTGATGGAGACGCTGCTGTATTCACGGATGATTTATGAGATATTCCAGTTTAGCACATCTTTAGATTAAATGAGAGTGAATGTGTAGTGCCAAAATAAACTTCATGTGAAACACCAAACACAACATGAGTCTAAAAATATCTGAGATGTCAACAAGTCACCAGCAGGGGGCAGCAGTTAGCTTTAGACCCTCTCTCTTTCTGTCTGTGTGTGTGTGTGTGTTCAGCATGAGCTCATACCCCTCACAGATCTCCGTTACAGTAACATTCTCTCCAGGATGCTTTACAGTAATATATCAGTGCAGATACATTAGAAAGCGGATCTGTTTAAATGAACAATAATAGTCTATATTCACTGAGAAAAGGAGACGAGTGTTGGTTTTCTAGAGTGTGTGTGTATCTGTACTCATTCTCAGCTGGTGTGTGTTGCAGAGTTCGAGGTCAACATCGTGATCGTCCTCCACGATGATCATCTGATCACAGAAAACTTCCCTCTGAAGCTGCTGCGGCTCTGATGCGGATCCTCCATCAGTGTTGCTGTGTCACACAGGAGATTCCTAAATAAGGCCAAAGCCTCAGTATACTCACCCTGAGCCTCCTGTAGAGCTGTGCAGGTTGATCAGTGCTGATGACAGACTCTCCTGAGTGGAGTGTGAGGGGTTTCCTCATCTGTTCTCCACCACAGCAGCAGCAGCAGCAAACACGGAGCGCTTCAGCTGAAGATCAACACTCATCAAAGATTAATCAATGGATGATGATGATCAACACTCTCTGCTGTTAGTGTGTGTGTTGCTTTGGCACAAATTAAAGTGTGTGTTTCATTAATCTGGCCTGTTTCTGAGCACACACACACTCATCTGGAATACACTGACCCTATGATGAACATGTGGTGTGTGTTGTACATGTTTGACTTCAATCACACACACACACACACACACACACACAAACACACACACACAGCGCTTAGTTTAAACAGTTTAATGCTGTAAAACATAAGGGTAAAACATGAGCAGAAGGTAAAAGCGTGAGTAAAATCAGGAGCACCAGCTTTATTACAAGAGCATCGAGCACTCATCTGATTGGTCCATACGACTGACCACTGAAACACTCCACCTGTGTGTGTGTGTGTTACAGTGGTGTTCAGCTGGAGATGTGCGCGTGTATTACAGTGATGATCAGCTCTGTGTGTGTGTGTGTGTGTGTGTGTGTGTTAAGACTGGTGTTCAGCTGGCGGTGTGTGTGTACATAGGAGTGTGTGTGTATGAGAGTGTCTATATGAGTGAGTGTGTGTTACAGTGGTGTTCAGCTGGCAGTGTAGGTGTAAATTAATGTGTGTATAGAAGTGTGTTAAAGTGGTGTTCAGCGGCGTTGTGGGTCTGTCACAGTGGTGTTCAGATGGCTGTGTGTGTGTTTAGCTGGCGGTGTGTGTGTGTGTTCTGCGTTGTCTGCCGGGCAGCAGGGGAAAGTCCTCCGGCAGCAGTGCATGCTCTCGACAGGTGGGACACGTGCTCTGCTCCTTTAGCCACGACTTTATACACTACACACACACACACACACACACACACACACACAGAGAGAGAGAGAGAGAAAGACAGAACATCAGTCAGCAGCCGATGACACTGCAGAAACTTGAAAACACACCGAGAAGTAACGCGCACACACACACACCTCTCTGTGGAAGCTGTGGCGGCACTCCAGCACACACAGATCCTCCGCACTCATGTCCTCATGGCAGATGATGCACGGGTCCTCCATGTTGAGCTGAGACACACACACAGAGATGGTTTAAATCAGTGGCACACAGACTCTAGCAGGTAAGCTGAATGACACGGTAAACTGTTTATTAATAACATTCTGCATGAGCATATTCTGCATCCCTAATCTTCATAACTGAACCCAACTACTGCCTTCTTTACCATTTACTGTGTTCAGTGCTTTGTTTGGCATGTTCAGAGATTTGTTAGGCAGGATCAGGAGTGTTGTTGGCGTGTTCAGTAGTGCGTTCGGTGTGTTCAGTAGTGCGTTCGGCGTGTTCAGTAGTGCGTTCGGCGTGTTCAGTAGTGCGTTCGGTGTGTTCAGTAGTGCGTTCGGCGTGTTCAGTAGTGTGTTCGGCGTGTTCAGTAGTGCGCTCGGCGTGTTCAGTAGTGCGTTCGGCGTGTTCAGTAGTGCGTTCGGTGTGTTCAGTAGTGCGTTCGGCGTGTTCAGTAGTGCGTTCGGCGTGTTCAGTAGTGCGTTCGGCGTGTTCAGTAGTGCGTTCGGCGTGTTCAGTAGTGCGTTCGGCGTGTTCAGTAGTGCGCTCGGCGTGTTCAGTAGTGCGCTCGGCGTGTTCAGTAGTGCGCTCGGCGTGTTCAGTAGTGCGTTCGGCGTGTTCAGTAGTGCGTTCGGCGTGTTCAGTAGTGCGCTCGGCGTGTTCAGTAGTGCGTTCGGCGTGTTCAGTAGTGCGTTCGGCGTGTTCAGTAGTGCGCTCGGCGTGTTCAGTAGTGCGTTCGGCGTGTTCAGTAGTGCGCTCGGCGTGTTCAGTAGTGCGTTCGGCGTGTTCAGTAGTGCGTTCGGCGTGTTCAGTAGTGCGTTCGGCGTGTTCAGTAGAGCGTTCGGCGTGTTCAGTAGCGCGTTCGGCGTGTTCAGTAGCGCGTTCGGCGTGTTCAGTAGCGCGTTCGGCGTGTTCAGTAGCGCGTTCGGCGTGTTCAGTAGCGCGTTCGGCGTGTTCAGTAGTGCGTTCGGCGCGTTCAGTAGCGCGCTCGGAGCGTTCAGTAGCGCGTTCGGCGCGTTCAGTAGCGCGTTCGGCGCGTTCAGTAGCGCGTTCGGCGTGTTCAGTAGTGCGTTTGGTGTGTTCAGTAGTGCGTTTGGAGTGTTCAGTAGTGCGTTTGGAGTGTTCAGTAGTGCGTTTGGAGTGTTCAGTAGAGCGTTTGGAGTGTTCAGTAGAGCGTTTGGTGTGTTCAGTAGTGCGTTTGGAGTGTTCAGTAGTGCGTTCGGTGTGTTCAGTAGTGCGTTCGGTGTGTTCAGTAGTGCGTTCGGTGTGTTCAGTAGTGCGTTCGGTGTGTTCAGTAGAGCGTTCGGTGTGTTCAGTAGTGCGTTCGGAGTGTTCAGTAGTGCGTTCGGCGTGTTCAGTAGAGCGTTCGGAGTGTTCAGTAGTGCGTTCGGCGTGTTCAGTAGTGCGTTCGGCGTGTTCAGTAGTGCGTTCGGCGTGTTCAGTAGTGCGTTCGGCGTGTTCAGTAGTGCGCTCGGCGTGTTCAGTAGTGCGCTCGGCGTGTTCAGTAGTGCGCTCGGCGTGTTCAGTAGTGCGCTCGGCGTGTTCAGTAGTGCGTTCGGCGTGTTCAGTAGTGCGTTCGGCGTGTTCAGTAGTGCGTTCGGCGTGTTCAGTAGTGCGTTCGGCGTGTTCAGTAGTGCGTTCGGCGTGTTCAGTAGAGCGTTCGGCGTGTTCAGTAGCGCGTTCGGCGTGTTCAGTAGCGCGTTCGGCGTGTTCAGTAGCGCGTTCGGCGCGTTCAGTAGCGCGTTCGGCGCGTTCAGTAGCGCGTTCGGCGCGTTCAGTAGCGCGTTCGGCGTGTTCAGTAGTGCGTTTGGAGTGTTCAGTAGTGCGTTTGGAGTGTTCAGTAGTGCGTTTGGAGTGTTCAGTAGAGCGTTTGGAGTGTTCAGTAGAGCGTTTGGTGTGTTCAGTAGTGCGTTTGGAGTGTTCAGTAGTGCGTTTGGTGTGTTCAGTAGTGCGTTTGGTGTGTTCAGTAGTGCGTTTGGTGTGTTCAGTAGTGCGTTCGGTGTGTTCAGTAGAGCGTTCGGTGTGTTCAGTAGTGCGTTCGGAGTGTTCAGTAGTGCGTTCGGCGTGTTCAGTAGAGCGTTCGGAGTGTTCAGTAGTGCGTTCGGAGTGTTCAGTAGTGCGTTCGGCGTGTTCAGTAGTGCGTTCGGCGTGTTCAGTAGTGCGCTCGGCGTGTTCAGTAGTGCGCTCGGCGTGTTCAGTAGTGCGCTCGGCGTGTTCAGTAGTGCGCTCGGCGTGTTCAGTAGTGCGCTCGGCGTGTTCAGTAGTGCGTTCGGCGTGTTCAGTAGTGCGTTCGGCGTGTTCAGTAGTGCGTTCGGCGTGTTCAGTAGTGCGTTCGGCGTGTTCAGTAGAGCGTTCGGCGTGTTCAGTAGTGCGTTCGGCGTGTTCAGTAGCGCGTTCGGCGTGTTCAGTAGCGCGTTCGGCGTGTTCAGTAGCGCGTTCGGCGTGTTCAGTAGCGCGTTCGGCGTGTTCAGTAGTGCGTTCGGCGTGTTCAGTAGAGCGTTCGGCGTGTTCAGTAGTGCGTTCGGCGTGTTCAGTAATGCGCTTGGCGTGTTCAGTAGTGCGTTCGGCGTGTTCAGTAGAGCGTTCGGCGTGTTCAGTAGTGCGTTCGGCGTGTTCAGTAGAGCGTTCGGCGTGTTCAGTAGTGCGTTCGGCGTGTTCAGTAGTGCGTTCGGCGTGTTCAGTAGTGCGTTCGGCGTGTTCAGTAGTGCGTTCGGCGTGTTCAGTAGAGCGTTCGGCGTGTTCAGTAGTGCGTTCGGCGTGTTCAGTAGTGCGTTCGGCGTGTTCAGTAGTGCGTTCGGCGTGTTCAGTAGAGCGTTTCGGCGTGTTCAGTAGTGCGTTCGGCGTGTTCAGTAGTGCGTTCGGCGTGTTCAGTAGTGCGTTCGGCGTGTTCAGTAGTGCGTTCGCGTTCGGCGTGTTCAGTAGTGCGTTCGGCGTGTTCAGTAGTGCGTTCGGCGTGTTCAGTAGAGCGTTCGGCGTGTTCAGTAGTGCGTTTGGTGTGTTCAGTAGTGCGTTCGGCGTGTTCAGTAGTGTCTTTGGCGTGTTCAGTAGTGTGTTTGCGTTACCGTCTTAAAGTCTCTAAGATCACCTGGTCTGTCTATGAGTGTGTGTGCTGATATTTGTGTGTGTGTGTGTGTGTGTGTGTGTGTGTGTGTGTGTGTGTGTGTGAGATCATTAGTACCACCAGTGCAGAGTTGCGGTGTTTCTCCGGTACGTTCTTCCAGACGTGTGCGAGCGGTGGAGTTCCAGCGGCTCTGAGTGTGGAGTCTGACGGAGGACTGCTGAGATCTGCAGCGTCTCCAGCCGTGATGTTCATCTGCTGCTTCCCATAACACACATACACATACGTCATCATAACACACTGACTGACACACACACACACAGTGCAGTGTAGCGAGAGTGGTTTACGCACACATATGTTCTCCTGATGGTCCAGGATCAGTTGAGCCACCCGGTTAATCACTTCATTATAAGTCAATGAGCTGAGGACGCCTCCACTGCAGGAGGAGCGCACCTCCTGGAGGAACTTATTCAGCACCAGCCTGCACACACACAACATGCATACATACAGACGCCAAACACCCATACAGACACACACACACACACACACACACACGGATGATGAAATAAAATTACACTAAAGCTCAGAATTACATCACAGCTATACCTCAGTTCCCACACTCTCCAGATAGCAGCGGTCACCAGTGTGTGTGTGTGTGTGAGAGAGAGAGGGTATGTTTGTGTGTGTGTGTGTCAGACCTGTCATAATGTGGGAACATGATGTGCAGTCTCTCCACGATGCGCTCGTACACACTGAGGTGCTGCGGCGCTGCAGGCCTGCGGCTGGAGGACTCTTCTGGAGCTCGCTCTGCTGCTGCGCAGGACACCGGCGTCTGCAGGGCCTGAGTGCGCACACACACACACACACACACAGAGAGATAGTTTATAGTGTCATTTATAATTAGTGTGGGGGTGTAGGGAATGTTTCTGAAACAGTCACTGTCAGATATGTTATGATGAACCAGTTCAGTCCAACAGCACTGTGCTGGAAAATCTGGAAACACACACACACACACACACACACACACACACACACACAGGTGCTGAGTCTCACCGGTAAAGCGGGTGCGGAGGGAACACTGGGAGTTCTGATGTCTGGTAGAGAGCAGAGTCTGGAGCCCTGCTGCACCGCCTGCATCTGAGCCTCACACTCCTCCTGCAGGAGCACACGCGCACACACACACACACACACACACACACACACACACACACACACACACACACACACACACACACCTTATAATTAAATAAATAATAAAAGTAATATAATTATGAAAAAATATTAATATAAAAACATATGAAAAGGGAAGCAACAAATCCTGGGTTAATGTTAAAACCCAAACACAAACGACATTATTCCCTTCAGTCTCCTTCCCTGTTCGTTACATTTGAGATGCAGCATCCAGAGCTTATATTAAACTATGATTAATTCAATTAGGAGGACATCACTGTTATAATCATGTCTCAGGAAAAATATTACCAGTGTGCTAAACATCAGTGAAAGACGCTTCAGTACTGCGTTTCAGGTAAATGAGCTTTAGACTAAGTTTAAAAACCAGGAAAAATCTAATGCATCATAGACGACGTTTACTAGTCTGTAACTGCCTATTCTCAATAAATGTGCTACTAGACTCTGCCTTTGACATCATCATTAGCACTTAAAAGCGATGCTAAAATGCTCGCGTCTCTTCTCGTCGTCATTTCCCTCCTCAGTTTTTCTGCGCCTGAAGAAGAGCGTTAGATTGGTTTCATTTTCACGGTGCAAAATCCAAAATAAATCCGGTATATACAGTATAATGAGGCCGACAATGAAGCAAAGGCTGTGTCTGTGTACGGATTCGCGTTCTTGTGGTACCGGTCGGTTCATAGTGACTCTATGCTCTTTGCTCGAACCACGAGAACACAGAACACATATGAGAAATGAGATGCTGCGACTGCGAGCTTCCTGTTGATCACATGACCTTCACACGAAAACTATTTCCACTTTAATAAAATAGTGATTGTTTTCTTTAGTGAAAATGTGTAAATATTCCAGCACTAAAGCGCCCTCAATGAAGGAAATCTGTAAAATGCAAATAAAAACCATTTCAGCAAGGAAACGGCTCACACGACTAGCAGGTTGTGAGGGTCCCCTAGTGGTGGCTGTGGAGTTTTCTCCATCGCGTCTATCATGGATCAGCTGTGATCGCCGCTGTCGTTTATCAGTGTCACTCATCGGTGAACAGCCCCAGAGCGTTAGAGCCAATCGCAGGCCTTTCTGTTGAGTGTGTGACCAATCATAGGGGTGTAAGAACAGACTCACTAGACAGGGCTCAGAAAGCGAGCGGGAGATTTATTGTTTATCTGCTATAAGTGCTCGTGCTGTTCTGTGCCTGTGCTCGAGTGTTTAAAGGTACAGTTCATATTTCTGACTGCTGTATTAAAGGACAAAATAGTAATACAGACAGTATAGATATAAATAGATTTATACATTGTTCTTGTGCTGTGAAGTAAAATATAAAACTGTGTATGGAAAGCTTCGTCAATGCACCGAGATATCCAACTGAATGGATGGCATGATAATCGTAACTGAGCCGTGAGACCAGTGCAGGTTCACACTCCTACTGGAAGCATTAGATGTGGTGATATAACACAGCCACAGCTCAGACCTGCAGCATGATCAGACTGAGGGAGGGACGGGTCAGCTGTAACTCAGATTAGGGGTTAGGGCACAGGGACGAGCCCTTCTGAACTGACTGCAGTGTGCCTCAGCAAAGGGCCCTGCCTAGGGGACACATTCAGCACTTCAGATTGGAACGACACTTCAGTATGATTTTACCTGTATAGTGTGTGTGTGTGTGTGTGTGTGTGTGTGTGTGTGTCTGACCTCAGTGGTGTGTATGCGCTCCTCCGTCTCGCTCACGTGTCTCTTCCAGTCCTCGATTGCGGACAGCAGCGAAGCCGAAGGGGAACTGCAGAACACACACACACACAGACAGTAAACACACACTGCTGAAGGTCTGTGACTGCAGGAGCGTATGATCTGGACACACACACACACACCTGAGGGCCACGTCGGACAGGTGTTTGACCACCATCTTCCCCTCAGACACACTCATCCGGAGACGCCGCAGCGCATGTTCACGCCTGCTCTGGAGGACACACAGCTGCACACACACACAGACACACACACACACACAGATACAGTCATTTAAGCGGTGCTCCAGACAGTGTGTGAGCCTTCGTCATGCTGTCTGTGTGTGTGATTTTGTATGATTGTGTGTGTGTTTTGGCTCACTTTTTAACTGTATGCAAGTATGTGTGTGTGTGTGTGTGTGTGTGTGTGTGTGTGTGTGTGTGTGAGAGAATGTGCAAGTTTGTCTGAGAGTGTATGTGCATGTGTGTGTCTGTGTGAAAGTGTATGAGAGTGTGTGTTACTCTGTGTGTTTGAGAGAGTTTCTGTGAGTGTGTGCAAGTATGACAGTGTGTGAGTTTGTGTGTGTGAACTTATGTCCATGTAAGTGTGTATTTGAGTTTGAGTGCATGTAAGATTGTCTGAATGTGTGTGTGTGTGTGTGTGCGCTCAGACTGAGACTCACCTGAGCACTGGCTGATCTCCGCTCTGCTTTCACACACGCATCTCTGAACCTCTTGATCTCGTCCTCCAGACTCAAGCGCTCGGCTGCACACTGGTTACTGCAGGACACACACACACACACACACACGCACACACACACACACGCACACACAGTTGATTTAAGAAAAATCTTGAAAGTGTATTGTTCTGATTTGAGTGTTGTCTGAATATGACACACACACACACACACACACAGTGATGATGCTCACCTGACGTCCAGAAAGAGCTCCAGCTCCGCCTCATACTGTCTGTTCCTCACACTGATTTCTCTGCTCAAGCTGGAGGACACACACACACACACACACACACAGATTCAGCAGCAGCATATGTGTGTATAGTGTATGTAGTTTGTGTGTATGAGTGTGTCTGACCTCTCCTGCAGCTCCACCAGCTCCTTGATCTCCATCTTGAGGCTCCTCAGGGTCTCCTGGTTCTCCTTCTTCTCCTGCTGGTCTTTCTTCACCTCCTCCTCTAGTTTCTGCTGGAACATGCTGAGCTCCGTGCTGGCGATCTGGACACAAGTGTGTGTGTGTGTGTGAGAGAGAAAACAGCAGAGCACATGTGTAAGTGTGTGTGTGTGTGTGTGTGTGTGTGTGTGTGCACCTGCATCCTCTGGCTGATGTTGTGCGTGTCCTCCTGCAGCTCCGTCAGCTCCTCCAGCCTCCTCTGCTGCTCCGCTTCTCCATCAGCCCTGATGCGCTGCAGCTCCTTCAGCAGATACAGCCGACGCTTGAGCATGCACACCAGCTCACCCTGCACACACACACACACACACACTACTGTTACTGCACACACACTGCAGGCGGAAGAACACACTCCACTGTGACAGTACACACTGGGGGTGGCACTGACTGGTGGACTTTAATGCTCTGCTGTGATGTTGTTGGATTGTGGTCGCGCTGCAGTCCTAAACATGAAGGTGGTTCTCTGACTGACACGGCCCTCAGATTACTGACATTAATGTAAACACTATCTTTAAAAAAAGTGTTTTATTCACAGTATTTTAGTGCCCACGATATCAATGTTACGCACGCTCATCATCATATTAAATGATTTAACATCGGCACAGATCTAGACTAGAATAATCCACATATGGACTTCTGGCTCAACACGTGGACATGAGCTCAATCATTTCTGGTGATGCAATATACAGCATATCGCCCGTACAAACAGCAGTTCTAGCAACATTTGTGCTGATTGTGCAGCATGTCTATCTGTACTGGAGGAGTCAGTGTGGGTAAAAACACTTCAGTATTTACTGTACATTACTATACTATATTTTCATGTGGGTGTCTGACAGCTGCAAATAGATCTGGTGGTAGTATGTTTTTACCTTGCACTTTATTATTAACATTTATTATTATTTATTTAGGATGTGCGTTTCACATTCTGCCTCATGTTAAACTGTTGAAATGACTGTAGTTAAATATTCTCAATATGACGTGTTTTCTGGAAGAGTGTACCTGCATTATGATGATATTATATGGTCATTCTGGCGTTATATAATGAGTGGCATGAAATGACAGTAATATCGTTTAATCACAACATGTTTTGCTGCAATATAGCGCTCAACAAACAATAGATATGCTCTTCCTGCTTCTTTATATTTGATACTGTGCCTCTCAGACTAATATATAGATCAATATAAACAGAGTTAACAGCTGAACGAAAGCTCCGCTCACTCACATTGTTGTTCTCGAAGGGGGCACACGGCTCTGTGTTGACTGACACGTCTGTCCGATCCTGAAAATCCTGAAAGATGAAAGAGTGAGCGCTCAGAGACACACAGTCAGAGGACAACTGAAGCCAGGAGTCACACTTCAACACTAACACTACTGATTCCCCTGACTGAAAGATGGATGCTCCTGAGCTGTAATCAACAGAATATCAGAGCGCTTACCTTACAGCAGACGCACTAAACACTGACTGTAACATCATCAGTGGGATAAGGAAATCTTAAAGAGGCTTGTTGTGTTCACTCCAACATGACTGTGGACACACTACACTACACACACTTCTGTCCAAACAGCTCACAAAAGATGATTTTGCATCATAGGTGCCCTTTAACACATCTAACACATCTTTCTTAATGCTTCTTAAATTCCTCTAACCTGTAATACTTTAAGACTCCGCAGACACCCTGCTTTAATATTAAACTAATGATTACTATAGGGGATTAAGTATATCCCCATCACGTCTTGAGCAAATCTCTGGCCTTAGTCAGTCTCACCTGTGCACATACAGCAGTGTGTTTATCCGCTCGCGTCTCTTCGGTGTCAGACTCCGTCATCTCTGCTGCTGAAAGCTGATCCTCCTCATCAGTGTAGGGGTCGGGCAGCAGCAGCAGCGGGTCACCTGTGCTGGACAGAGGCTCTCCAGACAGGGGCCGGAACTCAGACGCGGAGGGGTTGAGGATCTGTGTGTGTGAGTGTGTGTTGCTGCTCTCAGACAGACACACAGCGTGCTTCATCAGCCCGATCAGCTGCTCCGTCATGGTGAAGCGCAGAGACTGCAGCAGGAAGGCCTGGAGCCCGCCGGCGTCTGAGATATGCTGCTGCGCCTCCAGGGGGAAGTTCTGCAGCTCGCCCACCAGCAGCGGGTCCGTGGCACACAGGGGTCCGTGCTCCTCCAGAACCTGAGCGAAATAACTGACACACACTTCAGCATCACTCACTGCTGCAGCACAACACCAGCTTCACTTCAGCATACACACACATAAAACAATGAACAACACAAACTACAATTAACTCAGCGACTGATGGTGTAGTTATAGACACACACACAGGGGCTGTACAGTGAGACTGCAGCTGTGCTCAGTGTAGTGATGTAGCTGCTCTGTCTGCATGTCTCCTCCTGCTGTTCATCTTCACTGATCTTCAGTCCAGCAGTAGAGCGTGAAGGGTTCATCAGCAGAGGAACAGCACAGTTCTGCTGAAAACACAACATTATGGGGAGACAGCAGAGTTCAGAAGAGGACAGAGTGCTGGTGTGTGTCTGTGAGAGAGATAGCAAGTGTGTGTGTGATGATGAAGAGCCGCGGTGTCCAGAGTAATGTCAGCAAACCACCAAGAAGAAGAGCACATCCAGCAGGAGGAGCTGTGGAGGCCAGAGGAAGCTGTCTGAAAGAGACGTCCAGCTGATGACCCTGATTTACCCAGAACACATCAGAGCACAGCGGCCCGACTCACTGCAGAATCAGATGTGCAGCTCCACTCTCCTGTTTCCAGCAGAACTGTTGCTCTGGAGCTCCACAGGGTCCATATACATGACCCAAACCTCTGCTCACTCCTGCTGATGCCAAACGCCGGTCTCAGTGGAGCAGCAATGGAGATCTGGAGCTGTGGACCATGTGGAGCATGTACTGTTCTCTGATGAGGCCACCTTCACTGTCTGTCCCACATCCGGGAGAGTTACGGTGTGGAGAAGCCCCAAAGAAGCGGCCCACCCAGACTGCTGATGCCCAGAGTCAAGCATGGGGGATCACTGATGCTTTCAGCTGAATATCATGGTGTTCCCTCGGCCCAATACTGGTGCTAGATGGGCGTTGGGTCACTGCCAAGGACTACCCAACCATTCTGGAGGACCATGTGACCCAATGGGTCAATCACTGTATCCTGAAGGTGGTGGTGTGTATCAGGATGATAATGCAGCGATACACACAGCAGGACTGGAGACAGCGTGGTCTGATGAACATGACAGTGAAGTTGAACATCTCCCATGGCCGGCTCAGTACCCAGAACTCAACATTATTGAGCACTTTGGGGTGTTTTGGAGGAGCGAGTCAGGAAAGGTTTTCCTCCAGCAGCATCAGTAGTGACCTGAACACTATTCTGAAGAAGAACAGCTCAGAATCCCTCTGCAGGACTCCTGTCTGTCAATCACAACACTGAGGAGGAGGAGCTACAGCAGCTGATGCTGGACTGAGGAGGAGGAGCTACAGCAGCTGATGCTGGACTGAGGAGGAGGAGCTACAGCAGCTGATGCTGGACTGAGGAGGAGGAGCTACAGCAGCTGATGCTGGACTGAGGAGGAGGAGCTACATAAGCTGATGCTGGACTGAGGAGGAGGAGCTACAGCAGCTGATGCTGGACTGAGGAGGAGGAGCTACACCAGACTGATCAACTACTGCGCTCTAACACCAGACATTCAGTTTCACTGTACAACCCCTGTAGTTATCGTCTTGGTTATAGTTATCGTCAGCTGTTGTAAATGGTGGATGGCATTTATTAAGTTTTGGTTGTAGTCATCCTACAGTGATGTATTTAGTTTCAGTTTAGGGTTGTCACGATACTGGAATTCGATACCAATTGGCATTGAAATTAAAAAAAAAGTCCATTTCCCGCTAACATTCGAGCGCATTCTTAAACAGCGCTGATTCGCCATGGTGTTCTGAATGTAAACACAGATGCAGGGACACTGGAGCATTTTAAAGTCACGTCGATCAGCTAAGCTGACATATGAGCGATCTGCTGATGAATCGCCGCTTTAAAACGCTCCAGTGTCCCTGTATCTGTGTTACACTCAGTAAACAGCGGTGAGTTCTGTGAACTGATGACCTTCACAGCCAATCACAGTCATTTCTGTTGAGCACTGGTGAACACTCCGGCTAATCAGTGGTGTTTAAGAATGCGCTCAAATGTTTGCAGGAAATGCCCGTTTTAAACCTTCAGTATCGATTGGTATTGAACTCCAGTATCATGCAACCCTATTTTAGTTATAGTCAAGTGATGTGAATGCTAATATAGTCATCTTTACTGGCGTGAACAGGCCCAAGCGTCTCGGTTTCATATGCCAATATAAGCGCTGACAGACACATACTCATATAAAGTCTCTTTGGTGGGGTCAGGGTGATTGTCCAGCATGCGCTCGTAGTAGCTGCGCTGTGCGGATCCACTATAGTTCTCCTCAAACTCCGCCAGCTGATAGCGCAGGTGATCCGGAACACTGAACGGATCCACATCATTCAGGAACATTCTGGAAGAGCACAGAAACACCGTCAGCACAACACCACTCACTCCAACAACAGACGAGGCGAGCAGCGGCGCAGATACACTCACAGAGAGTCTTCCTCAGAGAACAGCTCATCTTCATCATCCTCATCTCTCGAATGACCCGCTCTCATTCCAGACAGCACAATAACAGACTGACACACACACACACACACACACACACACACACACATGGTTAGTCCAGACAGCAAAATAACAGACTGAAACACACACACACACACAGTTCCCTGCAGTGACATCACTCAGGACACTCACCTTTAATTCTTTATGCTTCTTCTTGCGATGCCTGTTTTTACTCTTAAATACTGAACTCTGAAACACAGTAAATAAAGATATAAAACAAAGATAAATGCATCATTGTAAAAATGGTTCTGAATGTTAAACCAACAGCAGAGTTTAGCCCGGCAAACATGCAGAGAAACGATATCACTGCGATGACTTTCAGAACTGTTTATTCAAGCTAATAAACGATAACACTTACAGCCAATCAGAATCCATCAAAATATAACGGCTCGTGCAATTTAAAGCTACAGACGAGGTTGTGGAGGAGCTTTTCTGGATGCTAAGCACTATTTAAAGATAATGGCTATCTAGAAAAGCATTTGTTTATACTCTGGCTGCAATGACAAAATATTACATGAAAGTTATGCAAGCCAGGCTACTGAAGCCTCCTCGCCTTTGGAAAAGTTGGAGAAAAGTAATTGGAGTTGTTTTTATTCTACTACTCTGACTGCGACTGCTAAATTCACTGTTTGAGCAGATAGATTACACGAGCTGGATTCACTGGTCAGATGTTCTAGAAAAACACACCTGGTGGTCATAAGTGGTAATGCAGAAAGGAAAGCACACATTAAAAATAACCGGATCATACATATTCGCTGATGTGGACACAAATATAGTCATCATTAATATTAAAGGCCTCTTCAGGGCGTGAGCATTTGTGTTTCTTACCATGTGCTCATCATCATCTGTCTTTTTAATGACTAAACAAACAGCATCTGAAGGCAAAAGAAACCAAAATCAATCACACAGAAGCTTTCGATCATAAAGCTGCTATTCTGACGTACGTACCGTCTTCAAAATATTGATCGAGAATGGTGTGACAAGCTCTGATATCGCTCTCGTCTCGACTCTAGAGTCCAAATAAACAGACGCATTTCTTTAGCGGGAGCTTGTCTTAAGTACTCCATTACAGTAAAATCGTCACGGTCAAATAACTCCATAACGCTGCCGAATTTCTCAACGAGCGACTCCTGCAGTGGCGGGAAGGAAAGCAGAGGCTTCAGCTCCAGATCCTCCAGGTGAGATCGATAGTGGCCGATGAAGGACTGGGCGGCCCTCAGACCTGATGGAGGAGACGCAATAAAGATTATCTTACTAAACCCAAACTAAGACAAACTGTTGGTCAAAAAAGCTTATCGTAAACCGAAATAAACAAAAAACAATAAATAAAAAACTAAAAACTAAACTACCAACAGCCACTGAAAAATGCATTACTGTTTTGAGAATTCATAAGCATTTCTTCAGATGTGGAAAATGCTTAAAGTACCTGTAGATGGCGCTTTTACAGCCGAACGCATCAGTCGGCGCAGGATTATAAACAAACATATCTTACAAGATTTCTATATTTCCACAATTTGCCCAAAAACGTAAACTAAGCATGTTTAGCACTGGACGCTTTCTTTCAACTCTGATAAACTACAATTACTAACACTGAAATGTTCACGAAATTAAAATCAACCCTTATGTACGGTTTAAATTTCGTTACATTGGTGTCAATGGTTTTTGCTCCATTGACATCCATAATAATCACATTTATTGATCGCAAAGCCGTGACAGCAGATAATCATGCATTCTTGAGAGGTGCTGGATTACCTGGTCCCTTAAGAGGGGCAATGGGTCATTTGACTGTTGATCATCAGTCGTTAGCATTAAGCCTTTAGATAGGCCTGTGCTGAAGAGTTTATGCCCTTTATATGGAGTAAAACGGCAGATTACAGTGTGTGTGTGTGCCAAAATCCACCTACTAGGGCTGCATGATATTGGAAAAATCTGATATTGCATCGTTTTATTATTGTGTGATAAATAATGTGAACAAGATGAACAGCTCTATTTGGCAGTTTTCTGCGAAGTCTAACATTATTCTGGCACAGTAATAATGCATAAACTGCTTTGACTGTGCATGGTCTCATTTCTATTTTTTATAAAAAAAAATTTATGAAGTAAAAATATAGCATTATTTTCACCTCCAGAAGAAATGACTGAAAGAGTTTAAGATTTTTGATTAACAAGCTAAAATATCAGCCTTTAGGAGAAGTAAAATATCTGAAGTGTAGATATTTGGACTAGAAACAAGAAAAACTGTATTTGTGCATAAGTTCTGTATAAATAGTTGAATGTAATTAATCTGTTAAACCCCAAACCTAATTTCATATGTTCAAACTCCCTTGAAATGCTCAGTCACTCCACATATTAAAGCCTCCAAAATACTCCATAATAAAGCCAGAAACTAAGCTGAACTTGTTTTGCGCCGTCACTGAGGATCAACAGTGACACTGTCTCAAGGGTAGGGAATAGTTTAGGGTTATTTCGATACCGGTGCTAAATCAATACTTTCAAAACAGCACCGGAGCCAAAACGCTGCCTGAAGCTGTACTTTTGAGCCACAAAAATATCTGACAAAACAATATTTTAACCATTATAACTGAAGAATATAATTCTATATTTATAAGAAGTTTAAAGTAAACATCAGTTCATATTTTATATGAGTGAATCGCATTAATATATTTATTTTGATCATTTGCTTGTTAGCATGAACTTAAGATTTGCATTATGCAATTAACATTACATTAGCGTACTGCTAACCTGTGTGAAGGCTGTCATCAAAATCAGGGAACACCTCTTTTCTAGGGTTGGAGCTTTTAACTGTGTTTACAGGGACATCAGAGATCTAATGACTTGCCTTAATCTGAATAAGACAATAATATGATGGAGGTGTTTACATGAGCTGCTCATGATCCTGTTTTACATGCTATAGCACAGAGATTGATTAACGTCATTGTGTCACCACATTTCCTCTGGAGTTTCCTGTGATTGTAATTTTTGAAACTGCAGTTCAGCAGTTTCACTTTCATTCTGCAGCTTATTGTTCATGCCGTGTGACAAACTCTGAGATTTTGGTTAAGAATATGATGTAAGGCCTGCTGGAAGAGTGCTGTTTAAATGAAATTAGATACCGCACACTGAATGGAAAGAAAAAACCTCTGCATTTCGTGATGAGGGAGTCTGTGGTACATTAAGGTCCTCAAAAATTGCTGTTCACATGGTCGACTCTTAATCAGAGTATTGTCTTAATCATATTAAAATCAGAGTGTTGATGTATTGGAATATAAGCGTACTCGCGATGAATTGGATTGATGAATGATTGTTGTTGAGAGTCGCCGCTCACTGAATGTGCTGTACTGCACGCGTCGCCTTCTATATTAAAGCAACAAGAACAAACGGCCAACATCACCAACGGTGTCCGTATCCCTCACAGCTGTTCAGAATTAAATGTTTAGAGATGGTGTGACACAACGCGTACCTATGTGTGCCTTTGATGCACTCCTTTATGCTCCTTATGTCCTTGTCGCAGCACCAGTGGTGCCGAAATTCATATGCTGATTGGGTCCAGTGCATATCAGTTACAAAGGTACCTGAACCCAACCCTAACAGGAAAACCAGCAGCACTCCAGAACACATGATTATCTGCTGTCAAGACTTTACAATCAATAAATGTGATTATCATGGAAGTCAATGGGGTAAAAACGGCACCAACATCACCAAAGACTGGATGAAAATGACCCAACAGCACACAAGGGTTAATTAATGACACAAATAAAATGAAATTAACAGCAAATAGTAAAATATCAAAATAAAACCCAATTTAAAAATGCAAAGAGAGAGAGAGAGAGAGAGAGCGAGCATAAGCTGTAACGCACCCGTGTCATCCAGCTGCTGAGCCCAGTGCTGCAGTCTGGGTTTGATATGAAGTGTGGAGCCCAGCGTCTGAATAAACACTCGAGCCCAAACCCGGTTTCTGGACTCCAGCAGCAGATCCACCAGCTCCGACAGCACCTTCACATCTCTGCGGCTGTTTAACACGCTCTCCTGTCCTTTACTCTCGAACAAATCCAGCCACGGACGCAGATGCTCCCAAAAACAAGAAATACTCACTGGCTCTTCTTTAAAAAGTCCTTTGTTATCATGAATTTGTTGTAAAACGCGGTCCATATAAATACAGTCTCTGGGTGATGCTGCAGAACAGAACAAGAACACAGATGATCACGACACAGCCCCATTTCAGCTTCAGAAATCACTTATGAATAGCATTACACTGGGGAAGACGTTTACAACATGTACATGAAGATATTCCTTCATTTAAATACACCACTAGAGAAACTCACTCCATGTTTTTATGATATCACCTAGCACTAGCATAGAAGATAAAAAATTAAGGAGCCAGGAAGTGAGCTTTGTGGTACCCCACAGTGTGCCTCTGATAGGGGTGATGCCTCTTCATTACTGACACACACTGAAGACAGATCAGACCTGATGCGTTGTTCCTAGACAGAACTATTGTTGGTTTTATGTAATGTAACAGCTCTTCAATATATTCCTCACTGGGCCGGACTTGGACCCAGCGAGAGGCTGAGGGCGTGATATCATGTAGAAAAAGCATCAATAAAGCAGATTCTGAATTAGGCTCTGTATTACTGATGTCACTGTCAATAAGTCAATCCTTTTTCACATATTCTGACCAATATACTAAACAAGACTAAACATATATATAACATATCATCACATTGTTTGTGTATTTTACTTTCATTTTCCTAGTCTAATGTGAATAAGTCATGTAATTTTAAATAACTGGTCAGTCATTAAGACATGGGGAGGCTGTAGCGCTACACAGAGTTATTCTGTACACACGGTATTCACAGTTTAAACCCAGTAATCCATCTAAATCACTGATAAAAGCTGACTGCTGAGCTGACCTTACTAGCAGTGCTGCAGTCTCTCAGGCACAATTTGCCACACCCACTCATTTACATGTTGCTGTATAAGTAAATAAATAAGTAAATAAACAAGAAAATTTATTTAGCAAATAAGTAAATAAAGTTAGTAAATAAATACATTAATTTAGTAAATAAGTAAATAAAGTTAGTAAATAAATACATAAATTTAGTAAATAAGTAAATAAATAAATAAAGTTAGTAAATAAATAAATAAAGTTAGTAAATAAGTAAATAGATAAATAAATAATAGGTTAGTAAATAAGTAAATAAAGTTAGTAAATAAGTAAATAAATAATAGGTTAGTAAATAAGTAAATAAAGTTAGTAAATAAATACATAAATTTAGTAAATAAGTAAATAAATAAATAAAGTTAGTAAATAAATAAATAAAGTTAGTAAATAAGTAAATAGATAAATAAATAATAGGTTAGTAAATAAGTAAATAAAGTTAGTAAATAAGTAAATAAATAATAGGTTAGTAAATAAGTAAATAAAGTTAGTAAATAAATACATAAATTTAGTAAATAAGTAAATAAATAAATAAAGTTAGTAAATAAATAAATAAAGTTAGTAAATAAGTAAATAGATAAATAAATAAAGTTAGTAAATAAATAAAGTTAGTAAATAAGTAAATAAATAATAGGTTAGTAAATAAGTAAATAAATAAAGTTAGCAAATAAATAAATAATATTAGTAAATAAGTAAATAAATAAATAAAGTTAGCAAATAAATAAATAATATTAGTAAATAAGTAAATAAATAATAGGTTAGTAAATAAATAAATAAAGTTAGTAAATAAATAAATAAAGTTAGTAAATAAGTAAATAGATAAATAATAAAGTTAGTAAATAAATAAAGTTAGTAAATAAGTAAATAAATAATAGGTTAGTAAATAAGTAAATAAATAAATAAAGTTAGCAAATAAATAAATAATATTAGTAAATAAGTAAATAAATAAATAAAGTTAGCAAATAAATAAATAATATTAGTAAATAAGTAAATAAATAAATAAAGTTAGTAAATAAGCAAATAAATAATAGGTTAGTAAATAAATAAATAAAGTTAGTAAATAAATAAAGTTAGTAAATAAATAAATAAAGTTAGTAAATAAGCAAATAAATAAAGGGTTAGTAAATAAGTAAATAAATAAATAAAGTTAGTAAATAAATAAATAAAGTTAGTAAATAAATAAAGTTAGTAAATAAATAAATAAAGTTAGTAAATAAGTAAATAAATAATAGGTTAGTAAATAAGTAAATAAATAAATAAAGTTAGCAAATAAATAAATAATATTAGTAAATAAGTAAATAAATAAATAAAGTTAGTAAATAAGCAAATAAATAATGGGTTAGTAAATAAGTAAATAAATAAATAAAGTTAGTAAATAAATAAATAAAGTTAGTAAATAAGTAAATAAGTAAATAAAGTTAGTAAATAAATAAAGTTTTTAAATAAGTAAATAAAGTTTGTAAATAAGTAAATAAATAAAGTTTGTAAATAAGTAAATAAATAAAGTTTGTAAATAAGTAAATAAATAAATAAATAGTTAGTAAATAAAGTTAGTAAATAATCAAATAAATAAAAGTAAATAGGTTAGTAAATAAGTAAATAAATAAAGTTAGTAAATAAATAAATAAATTTAGTAAATAAGTAAATAAAGTTTGTAAATAAGTAAATAAAGTTTGTAAATAAGTAAATAAATAAAGTTTGTAAATAAGTAAATAAATAAATAAAGTTAGTAAATAATCAAATAAATAAAAGTAAATAGGTTAGTAAATGAGTAAATAAATAAATAAAGTTAGTAAATAAATAAATAAATTTAGTAAATAAGTAAATAAATAAAGTTAGTAAATAAGCAAATAAATAATAGGTTAGTAAATAAATAAATAAATTTAGTAAATAAGTAAATAAAGTTAGTAAATAAATAAATAAAGTTAGTAAATAAGCAAATAAATAAAAGTAAATAGCTTAGTAAATAAGTAAATAAATAAATAAAGTTAGTAAATAAGTAATAAATAGGTAAATAAAGTTAGTAAATAAGTAAATAAATAGTTAGTAAATAAGTAAATAAAGTTAGTAAATAAGTAAATAAATAAGTAAATAATATAGTAAATAAGTAAATAAATAAGTAAACAAATAAATAAAGTAAATAAAAATAATAAATAATAAATAAAAATAAATTATATATATATATATACACACACACACACACACACATATATATATATAATTATTATATATATAATTAAATATATTATAATTTATTCTGCGGTATTGATATATACCATTATACTGCCCAGCCCCATCACCCATACTGACGGTTCTGCAGATTAGCAGGGTAGAACTGATTGAAGAATATTGAACAGCTCCTCGTGTAGTAAACACACACACACACACACACACACACACACACACACACACACACACACACACACACACCTCTGTCCGCCGGCTGCTCTTTAGCTGCATCCTCACACATTACTTCTCTTTTCTCCTGATGGGATGAACGCGCCGCCAATCTCTGCTGCTTCCGCCGAAGCTTTCGATCATTTTTAGACTTCAACTTCTTAATACTGTTGAGGATCAGACGGAGGAATGAGCGAGCAGAACACACACACCACAGCTGACACTAATGATGATGATGATGAGGAGCACATGAGCACCTTGTACACTGCTGCCGGAGTCTGGAGCGTCCCGCAGCTCTGATTTTAGGAATAGATGATTTAAACTGACAGAAGAGGAGAAGATCAGAGAGTGAAGACACCAACACCTGCCTCTGTGTGTGTGTGTGTGTGTGTGTGTGTGTGTGTGTGTGTGTGTGTGTGTGTGTGTGTGTGTGTGTTTAGTAAATGTGTGTGTATGTATATTTAGTGAATGTAACTGTGTAAAGTTAGTGTGTGTGTACATTTAGTGTGTATGTGTGTTTTATGAGTATGTGGTAGTGTATGTGTGTGTGTGCGTGTGTGTGTGTGTGTTTCTCACCTCACACTTTATCAGCCCCGTCGAGCCAAATATTAGAATGTGACAGATCTGCCCTGCACAGTCTGGCGTAAAACATGAATCTTTTAGAAAATCCTGCGGTGAAGAGAGAAAGATGCATGTGTTTTCTGCCATCTCCGTGTGTGTGTGTGTGTGTGTGTGTGTGTGTGTGTGTGTGTGTGTGTAGACTGCCTCACCTTGTCATTCTTATCAGCAAATGAAAGTGTTTTGAGCTTCTTCCAGCAGCTCATATGAAACTCGATTCTGCAGCTCTGACAACACACCAGCTGGATGAACCCCTGAAACACACACACACACACAGAATCAGAGCGCTCACTCACTCACACACACACACACAGAATCAGAGCGCTCACTCACTCACACACACACACACAGAATCAGAGCGCTCACTCACTCACTCACACACACACACACATCCACAGTTCTCTCTCTCTCACACACACACACACACACACACACACACACACACACACACACACACACACACTCCTCTCTCACTCTCTCTCTCTCTCTCTCTCTCTCTCACACACACACACACACACACACACACGCACGCACACGCACACACACACACACCTTAAAGTCAGGGTCGCTGAAGTAGATCTGGACGCTGTGAGACACACAGTGCTGATGGCGACACACAGCGTCTGCTTTAGGAGGAAACCTGCACACCTCCACCAGGCTCTCCAGGTGCTCCTGCAGATCAGCACACACACACACTCACAACATTAAAGAGCTGCTCCAATCAGAATGCAGAGCCGCCTCTTCAGCTGGACTGCAGTTCAGACAGGTGTGTGTGTGTGTGTGTGTGTGTGTGTGTGCGCACCTGTAGCCAGGCCGGCTGGGTCTCCTCCACTATAGTTCTGGTGGTGGGCCAGGTGAGTTTTCCAGGTGTGATGTGTCTCTGGATCATCAGCAGCGCATTAGAGAAACACTCATGCGCTTTAACAAACCTGCACAACAGCAGACGAGTCACACATCACACACACACTCAGGAGGAAGAACAGCGGCGCTCACTCACACACACACTCACCTGTTCTCCTTTAGATACACTCTGCCCATCCCATAATGCACCAGAGACTGAAACTTCCTCTCCGTCGACTTTAATTTGGCGAATAACTTCTCTGCTTCAGACAACTCCTACACACACACACACACACACACACACACACACACACACACACACACACACACACACACACACACAACTCAATAAAATATTTGAGCAATCTGGGCGTCACGGTGGCGCAGTGGGTAGCACAATCGCCTCACAGCAAGAAGGTCTCTGGTTCGAGTCTCAGCTGGGTCAGTTGGTGTTTGTGTGGAGTTTGCATGTTCTCCCCGTGTTGGTGTGGGTTTCCTCCGGGTGCTCCGGTTTCCCCCACAGTCCAAACACATGTGCTATAGAGGAACTGACTAAGCTAAATTGGCCATAATATATATAAGTCTATGGGTGTTTCCCAGTACTGGGTTGCGGCTGGAAGGGCATCCGCTGTGTAAAACATATGCTGGATAAGTTGGCGGTTCATTCCGCTGTGGCGACCCCTGATTAATAAAAGGACTAAGCCGAAAAGTAAATGAATGGATGAATTTGAACAATCTCACAGCAAACCCTTCATCCTCCTCAAGCCTCATTCACACTACGAGCGACTCTCAGCAGCAAAGCGACCGTTCATGTCAACAGAGCGACTGATTTCCGGTGACAGCGAGCGACAGCGAGCGTTGATGACCAGGTCAGCGTGTCAAGTGAAGCGGCAAAGGTAAGAATCCTTTAACTTTATGCAAATGAAGAGCGCCTTTGAGCGACAGCCAATAGGAACACCAGCAGAGCTCACGTGATCCTCTCTCAGCGCTCTTAGAGGCCGGTTGTATTCCTGCAGGTCGCCACCAAGAGCGACAGTCAGCTACAAACTCACTGCTAGTGTGAATGAGGCATCAGGGTGTTACGGTACAGCAGATACACACCAGACACTCTCAAAATGAGAATCATGCTTCTTTAAAAGGGTTTTCCTGACTCAAAGTAAGGCGAGTACGCTGATCATTACGCTTCTGCATTTTGAAACAAACACACACAATGTTATTCTTGTAATATTATCAAGTAAAACATGATCCTATATAATCAGGCTGATGTTAATGATCAGAGTTTGAGCATCACTCGGGGTCTGTCGGCAGCCCTGACTGACTGCATGATTTTTGGGGAAAGGTGGAGGTGTTGCAACATCAGATGGAAGGGTCCGCTCATCAGGAAAAACCCGACTCACATTAAAGGGTCACGAAACACCAGAACACATGTGTTGAGCTGTTGTCAGTCATATCTGTGTCCCACGCTGCTATAAACACTATTAGGACACATATATTGCACTAAAAAGTGAAAATTGGTTGTTTTTGCGTTATTTTGAGCAAATTCGTTCTTCCGGTTTGAAACGAATTTTTGAAGCTGCGTCACGGCCATGAGATACTGAGGTGTAAATCCAGCTGGAGAGTGGCTGTCTGTCCTTTCTAGGACGTTCTTACGTATCTGAGTGTGCAGTATTAATTCATGAGAAAGACGTGCTTCAAACCAATCAGCGCGCTCTATTGTGTATGACGCGAAACTTCATTAATATGCATGATAGCTCCGGAGACTGTTTACCAGTTTACAGTGTTCAGACGGCAGAGAGACGCCACGTTGTGTTGCTAAAACAAGTGAAAGTACAAGAATTTCAAGACAAGAGTCGCAGGTGTTATTAGTGTGTTGCAACGAAGGTTTTGTTTTCATTTTCCCTCTATGAGAGAGCAGCTGGACTCACGTGTGGATTACAGTGCACACGACACGCGACAGAAACGCGTTTGTAAGGAACATTTTTACCCGAGAGCTTTTCACATCTGGAAATGGTGAAATCCGGATCGATGCCGCTCGTCTACTTTTAATAAAGACACAGCTCCAGTTTGATTGTCTGTCTACAGATTTGGTAAGTGTTTGCAGTGGACTGCCCTTTGTTTAAATGCTGCTCTCCGAGTGTAAACATGTAAACAAAAACTATTCCCGTCGTGCAGGATTTTCGCTGCATTTTGTGACAGGATAGTCTATACACACACGGCTTTCTGACGCTGCCTACCGAGTACATAAGTTACAGAGAAATGCGGAGGATTTTTTTCTCTTATTCGCCGTATCAATCAGCCTCTGTGTGTTTGTTTGTCCTGTCAAACTTAGCGCGTGCCCAAATGGAAACGCCCTTCTATGCATATCTTACCCTCTTTCCCTCCCCCGACACTCCCACACTCCCAGAGCTGGACACGCCCAACTTTCCTGACTTTTTTCAAAACCGAGGTGTGAAAACACCCTGCTGAGACAGGGGGTTTCGTGGCCCTTTAACTTACAGCCTTTAATTAAACACATTACCATCAGCAAATGCTGGCCTAATAGTCTGATCACACAGGGATGGGTGATATGGATATGAAAGTATATCACCATATTTTCTAGTATTCATGGCGATATCAATAAGCTTGATGATCATTTATTTGTATCCACTGAGAGATGAAGTAAAAGTCCAGTATCTTTAGAGAAGCTCATTCATTTTAGTATTTGTTTAAATTTGTATGTTTTACACACGCTTGATCTAGCCTTCATCACTTAAAACAGCACGATGTCATCTTCATTCTGTGATGTTAAACAACGTCTGGTATTTTAAACACTGGACTGTAGAGAGGGGAATCTAGAGTTAGCGTATGTCCGTAAATCAGTACATGTAAACTGGCTCAAACATGCTGAACACACTTGTAATACTGTAATATTAAATCATTTGACAGACTGATTAAAGGTTTTATCGTTATTATGACAGGTACATGTTTAGTGCTTCTCTGAACGTACTAAACTACATTTCTCATATTTGCTGCAGTTTAGCAGGAAGTGAGGAGTTCGGTGTCTCATTATATGGAGATGCTGCTGTATTCTAGTTGTGTGCTTAAATCTAATTTAGATGTTTGGATGGAATCACAGCTAGTGTCTGGATCAGTGCAGACTAGCGAACATGCGGGCTAATGCAGGTGAAGATGGTCAGAGGGGGGTGGCACACCGCATGCACCGCTCGGCACCATGCAGCATCATGCATTTTAGAAATCTAAACAGGTTTCTATCAGGGTACACACACCGGTGCTGCAAGTCGGCGGCTGTCCGCTGTGCCCAGCCACGACTCAGGACACTGTTCATATTTCTGAGCGCCAACTAATAGTTTCATGTTAAATAACATGTGAATGTGCGCGTCTGGTGTGTGATACTTTCAACTGTCAGGGCACATCCGGTGTGCAACAACATTAATTCTGTTCACCTGCTGCTTTACTGACTGAATGAGCTGAGAGAGGTTCATTCATGCGCATTTAATGCTGGTATTGCAGGATTCATTACCTCAGGCTGTCCGATCTCCAGCAGAGCTGTAGCATATCCATACAGGAGCACAGATTTATCCAGCTCCGTCAAGCCCAGCTCCTGAAACACACCAATCCAAACCACTCATTCACAGCAGTCAAACACCTTCAAATGTTTTAAAAGAGTCCAGAACACAATCAATATTAAACCAACACAAGAATAATCTGTACAGTGGAATGAACGTGTGTTGCTGTCCCTCAGACACAAATGAAGGACCCCAGCAGCTAAACTTATTCATTTAATGGCACTGACATGAGCTGAAGTGCTGGGTTACTACACACATTTACGGTCAAATTCAAGCACTTGAAATGTGGTGAATTACATATTCATGACATACTCCTCACATTACATCAGATGCTTTTTAATTGAATGCTATCCTATACTATTAAATACTATAAAGGACAATCTGATGATCCCAAGCACAACACTGAATTACTGTATTGACTCTATTAAATACAACTTCCTCACATCCTAAACGTGTCATGTTTTATTTTATTTTAAACAGTTAATAATGATCATCTACTCAGTGAGATTTATTATTATGAAAGTGACACAATTACAGTTTCCAGCACTTTTCAAACCTTAAATAGACAAACCAGGCATTTCCAGCAGCCGTGTGAATGAGGCCTCTGCTGTGTTGAGTTATGTGTGTTTATTGTGGTGTGTGTACCGCGGTGCTGCTGGACTCCAGGATCGCGAGCGCCACACTGAAGGACTGCTGAGCGTTGTGGCAGCGCTGGTCACTCAGAGCCACATGAGCCTCCAGTACAGCAGCACAGAAACGCTCCCTCACTACTGCTGCGCTCACCACCTCCTGCACACACACACACACACACAGTTAATCCATAGCAACAGACACAACAAACATACGGACAGACGCACGTACAGAAAGAAAGACAAAAGTCAGACATGCAAAGATACAGACAGAGAGTCAGACAGACGAACAGAAACTCTCACCGCAGGCGCGCTGGCTCTGTCTGCAGCCGCAGGTTGTTTGCTCCGCACCGCCGGCTTCTCTGCAGTGCTGGATGAAGCTTTTTTAGCCTTGCGAGGACTCGATTCACTAGAACACAAGAGGACAGAAGAAACACACACACACAGATCAGCACACCACTGCTGGAGGAGAGAAGACTGAACGCTTCATCTCAAGCTAACACCACAGACACTAGCTGCAGCAAACGCCATTCTGAAGCCTGATATATATAACATGCGTTTATTTGACGGCTTCAGTTTCAGCATCAATAACTAGCGCAGTGAAAACACTCCAGAGCGACTCGTTCTGAAACCTTCACAACATGCAAAATGAAAGTAAATCTGACCAGAGTCACACGACCCTGACATTATTAAAATATCAACTTTAACAAGCTTCCCTTTCTTTACGGACACACACGAGAGACCAGTGTAGTGTAGATGAACACCACAACAACAAGCAGTCCAGCAATGAAGAGATCCTCCACTCTAATGCTCCTGTGTGCTTACCTGCTGACGTCTCGGAGTCTGTCTGCTCTTCCTTCAGTGTGTGCTCGAGCTCCTGAAGGCCCTGAAAACAAGTGAATTATGGGTTTAAGACGCCGCATGTTGGAGATCTCCAGTGAAACGCCTGAGAACACGCGCACACACACACACACACACACACACACTACTGCTTCAGGAACACCACAAGCTGCAGGACCAGAAGATCCACTCTGAGCAGCGACTATGATGAAGAACCAGCGGGAGAGGGAGGAGCTCACGCACCCACACACACACACACGTAAATTCAGACTGTACATAGTGTCGTCTTCCCCTCTACATTCTGTAGCTATAAATATGTAAAATCCTTCATTCTGGTTACTTTAAGCTTGTTTACCTGTGAGACCCTCAATTCAGGTCCCCATGAGACTGTGCATTCAGGATTAAGTCCCCACGGGGATATAAAAGCATGAACACACACACAAACACACACACAGGAAACAGTGAGTCAGTCACGCTCACTTCCTCCAGAGAGAAAGTTTGATAACTCAATCCCACATGAGATAAAACTCTGAATGTTTTGATATTCCTCCGACTGTACAAGCAGCACACGACGTTCAAGCGTGTAAACCCCACACACGGTTTCCAAACAATCTTCCTTCAACCAGTTAGCAATGAAACCACATTAAAATAAGAGCGCGCAAGGATGTAAAGAGCAGTGTGTGTGTGTGTGTGTGTGTTTATAACAGGGCTGCATGATATTGGAAAACACTCCCATTGTGATATTTAGATTTTCTGTTATTTATATTGCAGTATTTGACCAGAGAACTTTACAATCCCTTTACTGAGTGTAACGTAAACACTTCATCACAAATCTCGATTAATTGAACATTTTGACTTGATTAATGAACGATTATTTTATTTGTTCATTTTATTTTTTCATAGTTTCATCATTCATGGACGGGTTTTGTACAGTAAATGTGCTCATATTACAGTGAGAGATTTGTGAATGAAGGATGCGTCACTTGATTTGAAATAACTGAAGGAAACACACACACTATCTACTATCACTGATTATTTATTGAACATCAACCTTTGAACAACTGAAATTAAAACACACGTCGCCTGAAAACCTTCTTATAAAAAAGTGAAAATAAATAACTAGCACTTTTGGAAACAAAATCAATTATTTTCATATTTATCATCATTATTTTCATGTTTTTCATATTAAAAGTAGAAAATAAGCAGACTCTTTTCTAACTAAAACTACTATGCAAATAATACTTTAAACTGTGCATTTCTGTTATCATCTGTAAACAACTACTCTAATGTAAATAATCATTTTATTGTAATGGAAAATATGCCGTGTCAAGGCATCTCAGTGCAGCTTAGTCATCGTCAGCGTAGTGCAAAGTAAAGCTCAAGAATGAGTCCATCGTCCTACTTGACCAGAGATCATATGTGACTGCAGAAGTGTAAACAGAGCGGCCTCACGTGACTCCACACGCAGTAGGGAGAGTAACCTAAAAAATCTACCTGGAAAAATGATGGATTATAGGTTCTGAATGTCGATTTCGATTAATCGCCGAGCCATTGTTTCATTGTGTATATAATCTGCAATGATTTCATACGCTAATAAAGCTCTTTTAAGTTGAGATAGAGCAAGAGAGAGACAGAGAGAGAGAGAGAGAACAAGAGAGAGATAGAGAGAGAACAGTTGTGTTTCACATTTTATTTTGTTATATTTTAATCATATTTTCTTCTTTCATTAACTTTTTAATCCTCACGTTAGCTGTTTTTCCTTTGTGTTCATTTATTAAAATTCTAATTGTTCTTTCTTTTCGGTTTTTATTTATGTATTATACAGACCCCCTAGTTTTCATGATTTAAAAAAAAAAAAATGCAAGTTTTTCGCGATCCTGCAAAATTCTTAAACGCAAAAATGTAAAATCTCATAAAACATTCAATTCCAAACCATGTAATCTAATTATATTTATGTCAGTTTGAAATGAATTGTTAGATGACTGACGCAGTGCACGTGATGTGTTTGAGCGTCTCTTGAGAAATGACGACTCACCTGCGCCCTCACAATCATTACATGGAAGTTGTTTTGCAGCCTGTGCAGACGCAGATGAAGCGCGAGTGATTTACATGTGAATCAATGCAAAGATGCGATTAGACACCCGGTGGTGCGAATTGGGTGTTTTGTGCGTTTGACACGCTTCAGACTGCAAAAGAAAGCGGGAAACATCTAACAAGCGGAGCAGTGGAACAGACAGAACAGCAGCAGCTTACAATGATGGAGATTGATTCAAGGATGACAGCCGTGACCAAATTAAAGGACATTGTGCCAGATTGCACACCTAACATAGTAACACAGTATTTATTTATATATATATATATATTTTTTAATTTTATTTATCACAAAATTGTCCGCAAATTTCTAGGAATTTATCACTGGGAATTTTGTCATTTTTGTCGCAAAAAAAAAACGAAATCACAAAAGAATTGTGAAAAACTAGGGGGTCTGCTTTATATAATCACTTTATGATTGGGGTCACATATTAAAGTCACACCAAAACAGCCCAAACACTCACTCCACATCCAATGATAACCGAACATACACACGCTTCTCCAACAGTCACAACAAAACACAATATTTCTTTTCATGAACCACCCCATCCCTAACACACACACACACACAGCTGGTGAGTGTGTCTGACCACAGTTCTTCATGTCAGCTCTGCACTGGACGTGTGGTTTGCAGATCCCACAGGAGACTGATAACAGAACAGACACAACATCCAGCAGTGTCCCACACACTGAACTCAGCACACGCACACACACACACACACTCACAATTCAGCAGTGTCCCACACACTGAACTCACCACACACACACACACTCACAATTCAGCAGTGTCCCACACACTGAACTCAGCACATACACACACACACACTCACAATTCAGCAGTGTCCCACACACTGAACTCAGCACACACACACACACACACTCACAATTCAGCAGTGTCCCACACACTGAACTCAGCACACACACACTGGCTCATCAGGACGCTTCAAGACTACACACTCAAGGACAATCACCAAGAAAACACACAGTTTAGTCTACAAAAACACCAAAGCCACAGCAGTCTCACACACACACACACACACACACACACACACACACACACACACACACACACACACACACACCATCATCATCTCCTTCTGGAGTTGAGTCAAAAGTGCTAGATCTGAGTTTGAGTTCACTGCACGAGCGTTAGTAAAGTGTACTCTATATAGTGTGACTGAGTATGATTCAGACACTCTACATCCTCCATTAGTCATGATCACATGACCTCCTGCCTGCATCAGTGGCGTCGCTTCACTCAGTCATGTAGTCTTTCATGGTGCATTATGGGATAGCAGAGCATCCATAGGAGGCGCACTCACTCACATACTAATTTAAACACACTATATAGTGGGGAAGTGTGTGATTTCAGACACAGCCCTGAACCCAAACTCCCTGCATTACTGTGAGACACCAGCGGTGAACAGAAAACGGCTGATAAGACATGTTATTATATGGACAGCTCTCAGACGTGCGAGTGTGTGACAGCAGCGAGTTGTTTACAGCACGAGCAGAAACCCAGCATGCCTCCAGCCTTCTCCATATCACACAGACTCTACTGCACGGCCTCGTTTAGCAGAGGGTTCCATAACAGCAGCCATGTTCCATATAAACACACACACACTAACATTTACTGTCATAACACACAGTCAGTCACGCTTTTTATGCTTTTATTTAATGACTTAAAAGTACAGTTAAACATTTTAATACTTATTTGTTGGAATAGTTTAATAAGTAAGGCCCTGTGAAGTGCTTTAAAATGTGCAGTTTTTATTCAACATCTGATGCAATTTACACTGAAACCTGACCAGAGGCGGGACATATCGTAGCTCCTCCCCTTTTCTGAACACACTCAATCATGTATGTCGGATTACCAGTTACGCTAATGCTACTAGAAGTAGCATCACTAGCATCCATTAGGGTTGCAGTGGTATAAATAATTCCGGGTGAAAATGGTCGCAATTTTAAGTTCTGTTAAGAGATGGATGCTTTCTCATAAGTGGGCGTGGCTTCAGCACCACCAGTAGACACGCCTCCAGCACTCAAAGCAGAGCGCCTCCTATTTGGATAACTTCATCTAGATAATTATGGTGTTTTGATTATTGAGATTCAGCTGTGCTGTTGGTCATTACTCCTCTTGTGTTAAACACAGAACATATATTAATATCACTTTACCCAGAGCTCAAACTCACAAAAACAGTTCAGAAGTGTTATGTCGAGCTCACCTGAAGTGTCGCCCTGGTGTTTCTGCTTTTCAGATTTCTGGAGAAAAACAACAGTACAGTAATCAGACTTTCAGTCCACCATCACACTTTAGTACAGGGGTCTCAAGCGCAAATTGGCAGGGGGCCATATCAGTGACTGACAATTCAGAGGAGGGCCGCTTTAGCATTCCAGCACAAGAAAAAAAGAGGAAACCTGATGAGACTGATGCGCTCAGACATTCTTCCCAGAGTATCAAAGCTCCTTTTTCTTTCTTGTTGTACATTTTGAAGGGGTAGTTTAAACTAGGGGTGTCAAAATTAATCGTTTCTTCGGTGCACCGCGATGCAGACGCGGACAATTCGGTATCGGTTCAGTAATAATCATAACCGGTTATTATGTACTGACGTCATTTATATCACATGCGCTATGATATGCGAGTGTTTACAATGCTTTGCCTACTTGACGCACAAACTGTGCACAATTTGACTGCGTGTGTGTTTTCTGGACACTCTTTCACTGACACTTACAGCAGAAGCCCCTATTTCACTGCGATTGAGAGAATGAAAGTAAACTCCATTACTCTCTCTCTCTCTCTCTCGCTGTGGCCCATTTGACCTGCTGGCGTGACTTTTTCTCTCCTCTCGTCTGATACGGCGATACTTCTGGATAGAGGTCTGCATTCCCGCGGGTGTAAGGCGGGAGCCGCTGGACCAGACCAGATTTCTTGCGGCGCGGAAATAAATTTCCGAATAAAGCGCGGGAGCGGTCGGTAACTCTGGTGTAAATTGAACGGGAGCGGGCGGTCTAACAATATCGACCCCGAGCAAGCACGTGTGTGTGTGTGTGTGTGTGTGTTTGTGTGTGTGTGTGTGTGTGTGTATGTGTGTGTTTATGTGTGTGAATGAGAGAGAGCGATGCTGTGTGTTGCTGTCTATGTTTGTGTGTGCGTGTATGTGTGTGAATGAGAGGGCGTGATGCTCTGTGTCGCTTGCTTGTTGCTGTGTGTCTATTCCGTGTGTGTGTGTTTATACAGACAGCCCCAAATATAAAACTGTGTTTGGGAAAAGCGTCGACAATGCACCGTGATGCACCGAAATATCGAATTGAACCGAATCGATGGCATGATAATCGTAACCGAACCGTGAGACCAGTGTAGGTTCACACCTCTAGTTTAAACTGCTATGAAAATACTACAATTTAATAATAGGCATCATAATAATAATTATTATGTCTCAATCAATTGCTGCTTAACCAAAAGTTTAATAGATAGCGTAAGACAGTGCACGTCCGCCGGTTCCCTCCTCTGAATGAGCGAGTTTGTGCCACTTGTACATTAAGGTAGAGTTCAGAATAAACTAAACACCAGCGAAGAAACTTAACACAGAGGAACATAAACACCTACTGCCAGCTAGTGTTACAGAAGTGTTACTGCAGAGCAACACAAACAGCACACAGAAGTATAAACGCACGACTACACGCTGTGGGTCACACCGATTGCTCGACGCAGAAGTATAAATCAGCCTTAAGAGCTCACAGATGCTCTCTGCTTTCTGTCCAGCACACATGGTGTTTAAAGTGTTTTATAAATAAATGGAGTCGAGCGGAGTGTTGGAGTGTTTCTGATGCGCGTCTCACCGTAGTCTGCGGATCTGGTGGTGTTTCAGTCGGAGCGCTGGTCTTCAGATGCGCAGCTGAACTCTCGCCGGCAGTGTGTGACCTGTGGAAAACACACACCGTAACCCATGTGCTCAAACACAGAGCAGCAACACACAGCTCACTAACACCAACCTCGCTTTAGAGGAAACCTTCTTTGGGTCCGGCTTCTTGGTCTTTGTGTCTGCTTGAGAGACAAGAGAAATGAGGAGTGTGTGTGAATATGAGAGTGTGCATGTTAGATTATAGAGTATGGATGCGTGTTATGAGAGTATATACATATATATGTGTGTGTGTGTGTGTGTGTGTGTGTGTTTACATGTGCCCATGTGAGTGCGAGCATGTGTGTGATTGTGATGTTCTGCACCTCTGGCCTCCTGCAGTTCACTCTGGAAGCGCTCATGCTGCTGCAGCAGGTCTTTCTGTCCCTCCACATCAGCTCTGCAGGCGGCCTGAGCATGCTGGTTGGCCAGTAGAGCCCTCTGGTGCTCGCCCAGGTAGAAGAGTGCGTCACAGAACCGGTAATGCCCCTTAACACAGCGCACCAGTTTTTACTTTAGCTAGCCACTCTACTATGATACTGAGAATTGTACAATTTCATACTCTATAATATGTACAGGGGTAACGGGGTTAGCGACTTCATTAAAGGAAAATACAGATTAAAAATCTTTAAATAAATCATTTGTTTATCATGTGACCCACTCATAATCACAATTACAATATTGACTGAAATACTCATGGTCATGACTTTCCATCATCAACACGAGACGGTGCAGAGAGCTGTGAGTTCAGCTCTTAGTTGAAACGGTCTTAAATGTACATCAATCCGCTTCTTGATAAATTATTTGCACATCCATTACTGGTGCAGAAAGCGGAAACATAAACAGTGGCGTGCTAGACGATGTACAGTAGCTCACCTTGGCCAAAACACACAAGAAAATGCATTTTGACAGGGGTGGTGTGATAAAGACAGACATGGCAGATTCTGAAGGATCCGTTTAATAATATTCAGTGTGTGTGAGGCTCAGCTTTACCTTGGCCCAGTCCGGCTGTAAGACAATGGCTCTCTTTCCATCTCCGAGTGCTTTCCTGAAATCAGTACCCACAGTCAGTACGGCTGATCACACTCACTCCTGAATAATGTGTGCTGCAGATATACAGTAACTCACAGATATTTCCCAGAGCGGATTAAACACAGCGCTCGGTTCCCGTATAGGATGTGGTTATTTGGGCTGAAACAAACCGTTGAGAGATCAACATTCGGCAACAAGAACTGGATGAACACACAACAGAGACGCTCTGCTACTCACTGGTATTTAATGGCTTTAGAGTACCACTTGAAGGCAACGTCATATTTCTTCTTCTGAAAATGCTCGTTTCCTTTGTTCTTCATTTCATCACTTTTCTAAAACACACAAACAATAATAGATTTATTACAGTTTTCTCAGATATGAGAGTGAGAATCATGGCGTATTCAAACAGCACACACACTTCAGCTGAACATTCATGCATGTTAATGTACGCTGTATCTGTGATGCTCAATAAAACACTATTTAAATTGAAAACGTTTCAACCAAACTGTGACATGAAATTATACATTTAAAATATTTAATGCAATTAAAACAAACCCGAGTATAAAATGTGTTTCTTGATTATCTGGTGTGCTGAATGTAGACATCAAATAAATATTTCCTTAAAATAGTACATGTGAATTTATTTTCTTGTATTGAAATATATGAGGGCAAAATATAGTTTAAATTATTTTAAATGTATATTTTACTTAAATTTCCAAAAACGTATTTGCTAAGAATAGATTGCAAAATATACAAAAATATATAGTTACTTAAACATATTTCCAAACATATTTGTGTAAATATACTTAGGAAAAGATCTTAGCAAATATATATTTTGGCCATTTACTGTACATTTTCCTTTATATTTGAAAATATATCTGAATATTAGTGCTGAGCAGAAACTAATCGCCATTAATCACATCCAAAATAATCGTTTGTTTAAATGTAATATGTGCGTGTGTGTGTGTGTGTGTGCTGTGTATGTTTATTATCTATATATAAACACACATGCATGCACATATTTAAGAAAATGTTTATTTATATTTAGGTATAAAGTACATGTATATATGATACAATTTATATTTAAATACCCATGTAAAACAGTTTAGTTTACTATGTTTGCATGTGTCACATATATATAATAAATATATAACACACGCACACACACACACACACACACACACACACACACAGACACACATAAAAAAAATAAAGTATATATATTTTGGATATGATTCATTGCGATAAACCTTTGCTCAGCACTATTGAACATATCTATTTTTACTGTAATGCAGATTAACTACAGGTTAATCACTGGTTAGATCTGAAAGACTCTTACCGATAAACTCCAAGAGTCTGGCTCGTATTTCATCTCCATCAAGGCTTTCTTCCTGCTGCAGGACACCACCTGAAGATAGCGCGAGTCTGAGGGAGAGATCATTACCATTATAAGTGACGCTGCTGGAGTGTGTGAACACGTGAGCGCTCAGTCCTGAAACACACACTCATCATCAGGCAGAAGCTGCTCTGGTTGTTGCTTCCCTTTTGTGTCTTCAGGTTTGCTGCACATTTTTACAATCAAATTTAAGACTTTAAGTAAAAATGAATACTCCACACATCAGGCTGCACAGACTAGTTGACTTTAATGCTCTGCCATGATGCTTTTTGACTGATGTCGATTGGTCACGCTGCAACTAAAACATGCACTATTCAGACACATTAATGAAGAACTGATAACTTGGTCCGTATTGAAATCAAAACTGAAATAACATGACAACTAAAAGGGTTTTCAAATGTGTCAATCACACCTAAAACAGGGCGAGTATAGAGCAGGCATGAAATATGACGCCTCGTAATACTCCATGCATCAGAGACGACACAGAGAAAATAAACTCACTATTCAAGACACATTCAACCATTTTCTTTTCTTTCTTGCTTCCTTTTATGCAACAGATTCATAAAATAATTAGGCTGAATAATTATATCATTTACAGGAATCGTGCATTCACAACACAGAGCTAAAATATGTGAGGTTTGATGCAGCAGACACTTCTCAAATATTAAATGCTTTTTTAATGCAAAATGTATTTAAATAGTCAGTTATGCCACAGGATTAATAAACTTGTCATCATCCTGAAGAAAATCCACTATAGGGTAAAACTAAATAAAGTGCTAAATTATTGACATGACAGTGTAAAGCCTGCATAAATATCCCACAACAGATGAAGTTATTTTGCACGATATTTACAAAGCAGTAACAAAGTTGTAAGTAATTTTGCTCACATGGCTGATAATTGAATATTAATGAGATGATGTTATTGCGCTGCTGTGCCATCAGCCAATCACTGCATAGCTGGTCATTATTTTGAGGATGGATAAATTAGTCCTTCACAACAAACACGAACACACGCCGCAATCTCAGATCAGCTCATCCAGACATTTTGATTTGATTCTTCAAACTTGTACGAAGAGCCAACTTAGCCAGAGATCAGTGAGCTTCCTACAGCACTACCACTAAACTGTGTGTACTTGATCTCCTAAAAACAGTATGAGATAAACTTTGGATATCTACTTCATCTCGCGTGTCATAATAAAAACATTTCCACTTTTATACACAGCTCTGCTCAATATCAGTCTCTCCAGCAGCATAGGATAAACATGGCGGTGCCCATCAAATAGCATGATCATTATTAATGCATGTTCTCACTCATATCTGAGAAGTGGAATATCAGATGCTTCAAAATATCTACAGGACATTTGTCAATATTTGCAGAAGAGGGAAAAATGAAACGAAACACACTATATAAGCAACACACTGGGGCATGTGTGACGCACGTTATCCTGGGAACTTTAAAGCAAAGTGATCTAAATAAAACTCATGCAGGAGTGTTTAAAACCTCTGCTTTGGGGGTTAAGGCGTACTCACACTATGTACAGTTGCGTTGAACCGGGCCAAAGCACGCTTGTCCCCCCTTCCGTTTCCCTCGACGGCCCGCACTCACATTACATTCGGGCCTGAGCACGCTTGCGTCATCGATGACGCGCTGTTCAGTTTAGGAAGAGAAGCGCTCTCGCTCAGCACAGTGGAGATTTCTTTAGTTATTTGGTTTAAGTCGTGTGATATGCGGTGACACACAGTCTAATATTTCGTTGAACAGATCAGCCACTTTAGACGCTCATAAAGTCCTCGTGCTGCAGGAATTAGGAGGTTTGCTGAAGGCGCAGCTGTGGTGCAGTGAGGGGTTTGCGTCTTTAATAAACTACCACAGTTTGTGTTCATTGAACAGCACAAATGATTAATTAATCCATATGATACAGTCCCTTAAAAGTCACGTCTCGCTTTCAGATTCAGGCTTATGCACACTTGCACTCATACTGCAAGCTTACCACGCCTGAGCCCAAGTGAACCGCGTTCAGGCCCACCTCTTCCAACTGGGCCAGGGCCGGCCAACTGAACCGTGCTTGAGCCCGGTTCAGAGCACTCACACTTCTCAAACGATCCGGGAAACGGGCCTGGTTCGGATAGCATAGTGTGAGTACGCCCTTAAAACTGCAATACTTTCCATAAAAACATTTTGCTTCATGGTGGCGTTGATGGACATTAAAACTCACACTCGATGAAGACGAAGCTCAGTGTTAGGTAGCGAATCTCCACCGAGCCCAGATCCAGCAGCTTCTTGCGCAGGTCCGGGTCTCCAGAGTCCAGCAGCCAGCGGATGGCCTCCGTCAGACAGTCTTCCTCCTGCACACACAGATGGAGAGACGGATGAGCACACAGAGTGATCTCAGTCTCCTGAGGTGCTTTGAATCTTCTTATTCAACATTTGACACAATCTCAACTAAAACATGAAGACAGGGCGGGACATACAGTAGCTCCTCCCCTTTTTGAATTTAACCAATCACACTTTGTTTTTGCACATTAAAGTCCGATGCGTATTAATTAATCTATTCCTAAAAAACGCAAAACATTTCAGAGTCAATTTAAGCAGTGATACTTTGTTCTCCTTTCTCTTCTCCAAAGTAGAAAAAGGAAGAGGAATAGGCAACATACTGTGTTCATCCAATACTAGCCAACAGAGGAAGGAGAGCTCTCCTCATCAAAGAGCTGTGCTGGATTATCCCCAAATGCAAAGTTTATTTCAGGAAATCAGTGGAATTTTGATACATTGCTTATGATTGTTCACATGTTTACGTACATAAACAAATCCTGAACAGAGAATAGTAGTACCATTGACATTATAATAGATGATGGCCACGTTAACGTATCGGAGCAACAGACTGAAGTTGACCATTAGGCGATTATGTCTGTAATGTATGGACACACACACACACACACCCCAAACAGCAGCAGAGGAGAGGTGTGACAGTCACAGAATCCATCATGGGTTCTCAACGGTCCACCACATTCTGTCTTATATTACGTGTTTGTCAAAGTTATCTGTGACGGCATTTTGTATTTAGCTTTTCGCTTGTACGATGGCTCTGAACTGTCAAAACACTTCTCAATGTGCTTTTTCGGATGTGAAAAACGGGAAAAAAAATTAAATTAAAAAACCAAACCTGGTTGGATTTTTTTTTTTATGATGGATGAGAGATTGGGAGGCAGATTCTGAGGATTTGAATTTATTTTTTAACCTGCATTAACCTTAAGGCCCAACCCCAATTTTATTTTTGTACCCCTTCCCGTTCCTCTTGGCCCTTAAAACCAAGTGTGAAAGGGAAGGGCTTCAAAATGTACCCCTTGGGACAGCACTACAACACCTGCGCACGTCATCAGATGTCATCGTGATACCCCTTGGTTGGAGTGTGGTCCTGAAAAATCTTCGTTCGAAAGGCTATCTACCCCTTCCCCTTAGCCCTACACCTTCAAGCTAAAGAGAAATGGGACACCCCTGCCCCTTCACGGGAACGCACAAAACAAGGGAAGGGCTAAGGGGTAGAATTGGGATTGGGCCTAAGTCTACATCACAACTCTGACATTCAGAGTGGTTAAGCTCAAGACTCATGACTGCTAGTCTACAATAGCAATACTGACTTTCCGTTTCTCTGCTTTAAAGGAGACCCCTCTGTCCACTTTGTGTTAACTTAAACTTTTGACCAAAACAGCAACAGTCTGACAAGAGTCTTCTTTAAAATGAGACCATTCCATTAAGCTGAACATGTCATTTTCACATCGATATTCAAGAAGTTGAGCCTGCGGTTCAGGAGTGATGTGTATTTTCTCACTCTTTTGGAACACACTAGGATAATAGCTAACTTTAAGACTAACATATGGGGCCTTTTCATGATGCATTTAAGTCTTTATCTCTGACAGTTTTTAATATTTCGATTTTTCTAAATATGTACATTTATATGCATTTATGTATGTTTTATATCATCTTTGCATCAAATGACAGTAAAATAACCCTTATGTGAGATGCGTGTAATGCAGAGAGTATGGGGCATAACAGTAAATCTGACATTATTCTCTCTTCAGTCTCACACTACTGTTTTCCTCTTTCTGAAAGTCTTAACACCATTGCGGAGTTTCTCTGTCATTACTTCAGCAAATAGGATTGTAAAAACATTATTAGTTGTACTCTTCCATTCACGGTGCTCAACTATGACGACTTCTGCTGCTGAGAAACACGCAGATGTGCAAAGGCTCCAGTGATACTAATATCTAAAAACCTTTCGTTTTGCTTTGAGATGAACTTTAAACAGAATTCCAGCGGCAGCGCAGCAACATACCTGAAAGAAGCGCTGGCTCAAGGACACCACGGCTCTGGCCTTGTTCTCCATGTCTCTAAGAGAAAGCTGAACACAACAGAAGTAGGTCAGAAGCGGATGCATATGCACAGTAAAGCAGATCTGCTCATCATCGGCACAGATACATACTCCTCTCTCCATCGTCGCCAGAATGCTCTCCAGAATCTCCAGCTTGTCCAGCCTCTTTAAGCTCAAATCGTTGGACACGCTGAAACACAGACCAGGGGAAATATTAGAGAGATTACAGCTGTGAAATCGATTTAGTGATGCCACACTGAATCTGCAGTCACCGCAAAGATCAACTCTAACCTATCTTTGTTCTATTGTTTCATCTGTGCTTTATTTTGTTATATATTTTGCATAATTTTTTATGCAGACCTAAAAATCTATGTAAAGTGGTGAATTATTTCCACATGGAGTCATCCTGTAGGAAGTATTACAGTAAAAGAGGGATCAGTGAGGGGTCGACTCACTTATGCTCAGCCCTGTCTACCGCATAAAAACAATGACAGTTTTTCCCTAACAGACCTGATTCAGCAGTGTTTACAGGGGTCAGGGGACACTCACTTAGAGTCCAGAAAGCCCATCTTGACAGCCCAGGCGGTGGTAGGGTGGTTTTCCTGCTGGCGAAGCAGAATGTGCCACCAGAACACAGACACGTGCATCAGGTGACCCAGGTCCTGCTTCCGCTCCAGCTTAATCCTGCACCAGCGCTCGTATACGATGTCTGATCATCCACAAATCAGCAGTGTTAGATTCATTAACAAACACACAGGCTAATAAGTATTCATTAATGACATTTCTTTCCAAGTCTACGAAGAGATGAGGATTGGATGACATGTGTAACAGTTAGGGCTGCACAATATATGGTTTCAGCATGGATAACGCAGTGTGATCATTCAGGATCAGGACCTGCTATGTTGACTCTGGATTATGGTTCATGATCTGCATGTGTTTTGAGGCCTGTGACTGTAGGAGGACTTCAGGCATAAAACATTGAACAGTTTGTAACTATAATAATGATTCATTTAATGGAATTATTTATACAATAAAGACTGTGCAGTATTATTTTACGTTTGATCATTCAATTACTGTACCTGAAGGCTGTTAGACTCCTCGGAGAAACGATACAGGAGTGTTTAGTCATTAATTTTCTTTCGGCTTAGTCCCTTATTTATTAGGAGTACCCACAGCGGAATGAACCGCCAACTATTCCAGAACATGTTTTACGCAGCAGATGCCCTTTCAGCTGCAACCCAGTACTGGGAAACACACACACACACTCATACACTACGGCCAGTTTAGTTGATCAGTTCCCCTATATCGCATGTGTTTGGACTGTGGGGGAAACAGGAGCACCCGGAGGAAACCCACACCAACACGGGGAGAACATGCAAACTCCACACAGAAACACCAACTGACCCAGCCGGGACTCGAAAAAGAGACCTTCTTGCTGTGAGGCCACAGAGCTAACCATATTTCATTTGTATCTTGTTCTTCATTGTATTTATCTATGCTTGTAAATTGCTTATTATATTTTCTGCAGATGCGCTGTCCTACAGAATCATCCCAATCAATCTAAAATGATCCGTTCTTTCCAAATAAAATGATTAAAGTCATCTGGTTTTCACATCGCTATATATATATATATATTGCAGAATAAGGAAATATCGCAATGTTAGATTTTTCCAATATGGTCCAGCCCTAGAATTAATAGATGACTACATCAACATACAATATACTTGCCGAAAAAACAATTACATTTAGCAGATGCATTTGTCCAATTGAGGAGGCATTCAGCAAATCAACAAGAAGAGGCAACACATACAAGTGCTATTTATCAGACCCCCTAGTTTTTTCACGATCGCTCAATCAAACGCAAAAATCAACAAAAAGTCGCAAATTTTCGCAATCCTGCAAAATTCTTAAACGCAAAATATGTAAATAATCTCATAAAACATCCAATTCCAAACCATATAATCAAATTATCTTTATTTCAGTTTGCGATTAATTGTTTTACATGACTTATAGACGTTGCATACGCAGCGCACGTGATGTATGTGGGACATTATTTGTGCTTTACATGCATGGCTGGTATTATGATTGGCGTAAATCGATAAATGTTATCGTTTAACTCTTTTCAGATATGTCAGATACTCCGGGGAGTGAAGTCTGAGAGAAAGTAAGATCGTGGATAAAAGAAGAGTTATACAACCTTCCTTTGGCTTAATCCCCACTGTTTTAGATCAGTTTTACATCTTGTCTTGACGAGAGACCAAAATAAAGAAGCTTTATTTTATGATGTGTCTTTGTGTCAGATTGCACACCTAAACATAGTAGACTATCTAATATGGTAAATAATAATTATATATATATATATATATATATATATATATATATATATATATATATATATATATATATATATATATATATATATATATATATATAAAATCACAAAATTGTCCGCAAATTACTGGGAGTTACCACCACAAAATCTGTCATTTTAATTGCAAAAACTTCATGAAAAAAACTGGTGGGTCTGGTTTATTCAATGTAGCTTGTATGTGCTCAGAGAATGTAGTGCTAGAGTAGGAGTTTCTGTAAACATGTCAACCTGTGTTCTTTCAGCTTATTATAGGTGCATATACAGGGTTTTTCTGCATAGAGAGTTACAAGACTGCCACCTCCACCTTTTTACACAAATCAGGCAGGCGGTCATGACTACCGACAGACCCCGAGTGACGCTCAAGCACTGGTTGTGTCTTTAGACAATATTTAGATAATATTTTACTTTCTAAGATTGCTAAATATTTTGGTATCAAGCAGCAGGAATTTGCTGATCAGAATACCACATCCGCCTTATTCTGAGCCAGGAAAAACCCTGATTTAGCAATGCTTTTTTTTTTTCTTTACTTTTTCCCAATACAAAGTCCCAAAGTGGCAAGCAATATAACATACACTTAGAAACACCCTTAAAATACAAACAGCACTGATATAAAGTGAATAAAGGAGAGTCATGTACAGTGTAATACTCTACTCTTTTAGAAGAGCTGCTTTACTCAGACTTTGAGTAGTGTTCTTTACTCTACTTCAGTGTTTCTCAATCCTCACGCTCTACTGATCTGCATATCTTACATGTCTCTCTTATTCAACCCATTGAGATGAGCAGATCTTTAGAAGAGCTCTAAACTGTTCTGACACGTCCACTACGCAGTGTGCATTCTTCCCTTGAGTTCAAGAAACCTTTATTCACCATTGAAACATTCATTCACGCATCTACACAACAGCACTGCCTGCTGTCTTACTAGAGAAGACAGACATCATATTCCTACATGAATAAATACAATATAAATTCACATATCACACGCTGAAATGCTATAGGAATGAAACATATATATATATATATCATGCAGAATATCCTGTAGAGTCCACTTTGCAGACGCACTAAGATTGAGAAACACTACTTGCACTACATTTTTGGGCAGGTAATGGCAAATACTTTAAATACTTCAGTAGACTCTGCATCACTGTAAACACAGGCGGTGAGGCGAACACTCACCCGGCGGCTCCATGTGGATGTAGGGGAACTGAGGCTGATAGACCTGAGAGAAACAGAGAATGGAGAGTGTGTGTTCAGTCAGCAGAAGGACACTGCTGTCTCTGCCGAATATCATCTCATCCTTCTGTCAGTTTTCTGTTCATTACTGTGAAGCAGTGGCGAGGATACATAAGGCCCACACACACTGACTGGTCCACACACACGCAGAGAAATCATGCATAGAAAATAATCACATGTGAGGTGAATTATGGACGTAATATGATGATGATTAACAGCACACTTTAGTCACTGTATGTCGACAAAATTACCCCCCTCCACTGCACAAAAATGGAACTGTCCAGCTACTGATGGGACAGTCTCGTGAGCTGTGTGGAGACCCGGCAGGTAAAATACAATGAGCTGTAATGGCGGATACACTGAGATCTCCAAGACACACAGCACAAATCAGTCATTACCATCTGTTTCAATCTACGAATATTACATCACATTTCAACAGGACAAAAGAAAGATATGATCCCAAAGTGTGAATTTTAGGCCCTTGTGACCCATATACTGATGTTTCAGTCATTTAAAACCCTCATGTCTCTGTCGGAGCTACAATTCAGCCATGTTTACATCTATCATGTGGATATTCCTCAGATTTAGTCATTAGTTACAGCGTTATAAGCGTTTGCTTCTATATATAGTCTTGTTTGTTTGCTTAGATTATTATTTGCTAGTATGAACAATTATACGTTCACTTCAGCCGTATATACTTTGACTTTACATTTTAATTTACACTTTAATTGCACTGAACCCGCAAATCAGAACAGACACTGTATAACCGCAGACAAACACACTGACTGTTATAGGTGCTGTATACGGTTATGTAACTTATTTTAGAGCAGTAATCACAATACTGGGATACCGTGAACCATGATATTCTTATCCAAGGTTATCATACCATCAGAATCTTATACCGGCCCATGTCTATTAAAGACTGTAGACTAAGACTGCACAATATATGTCCAGCAAGCATTTTTTTTGCTTCTAATAGACGTCTAAACATAGTCATCTTGGCTAAAACAAGACTCAATTCAGGCTGTCATAGAAAGACTAGACTGGACTAGTCATCAAATACACAGAAATGAATGACTACACATATAAAGTCTAATCGGTCTATTTGACGACTAGTCTAGTTTTGGGCTATTCTTAGATGTCTAATAGATTAGCCCTATTTAGCCAAGCTGTCTACATTCAGATGTCTATTAGACGTCTATTAAACACAAGACTGTTTGCTGGGTGGTTTCAGCATTGATATTGCTATGTGCAAATATGCAATCGTCACAGAATCTGCAAATGTTGAGTTCTGATTATAATTAACCAGAAACACAATAAAAGTTTAACCCTACTACAGTGAACAAAATCATTTAAGGTATATGACTGTGACATTTCAAGCTAATGTAAACCATTTGGGCACAACCAGTTATAAAATATGCAGCTTTAACAATGATTAATAGTACTTTTATTATTTATTTTACATTTGATTAAATTAAATTTTTATTTGACTTCACTGCTGTTAGAATATCCAGAAAACCATGAAGCACTGTGTGTTTAATATAGAGGTAAAGTTGATTTATATTGGCACAGTCGTTCATTTAGAAGTCTCTATATTGTTTACCATGTTACTTTGAATATTCGATCAGAATTAGCATGCGAGCATGACTTCAAAACAACATTAGCACTGTCTAATTGACTGTGAACAATGTTGTACTTTGATAGTCATTGGCTGCTTATATGATTTCCCCATTTAGAATTTGTAAATAATACATTTCTGAAATTATATTATTAAGCAGAAAGTCTGAATATCCAAATATAAAACCAATTTACCTCAATGTGTTTAATTTGAATCTTTGCTTCACATTTATGCTTGTAATGTGTTCTTTATACTTTATATTAACACACTTCCTGCAAAATGATCACAATGTAAAATTATAATATCATTCCACATAAAGTCGTTTAAATAAATCTTGCATCAAATCACAATATACATCGCATAAAAACAAAATATTGCGACGTCAGTGTTTTCCAATAGCGTGCAGCTCTACTCTACACACATTTTTTGGGGGGAAATGAGTGTTGGATACTCAGAAATGTCAGCTCACACCTCTTTAAATCTATTCCACTGCTGTGAAAGCAATAAATGACTGAGTTATACTCACAATTTTGGTTTTGTGTCTCATAACATTGGGTCCTTCCTCCAGATCGGAGTCTTCAGTGTCCGACATTCTGCTTCACACACACACACGAAACCAGAAAAATGAGCAAAAGATTCACATCACAATGGGGGTAAAGTGGGTTTTATATTCGCACTTTCTCCTTAATATAAGTTCAGAGAGTATTCTTTGCCCATTTTAGATAGAGAAATGTCATTATCAGCCAAATGACTGTCAAAATACAACAGGGGTGCTGAACCCTGCTCCTGGAGATAGAGGTAAAGTTGGTTTTATATTCGCACATTCGTTCATTTAGATGTCTATATATAGTTTACCATGTTACTTTGAATATTCGATCGGAATTAGCATGCAAATATGACTTCAAAACAACATTAACACTATCTAATTGACTGTAAACAGTGTTGTACTTTGATAGTCTTTGGCTGCTAATATGATTTCCCTATTAGAATTTGCAAATAATAATTTTATGAAATTATATTATTAAGGAGAATGTCTGAATATCCGAATTTAAAACCAACTTTACCTCTATCTCCTGGAGATCCACCTTCCTACAGACTTCAGCTCCAACCTGATCAAACACACGTGAACAGTCCTGGATAATTACAGGCAGGTGTGTTTGATATGGGCTGGAGCTGAACTCTGTAGGAAGGTGGATCTCCAGGAACAGGGTTGAGCCTGAAGTACACCATTATTCAGTCAATTAAACAATGCTAATGTTGTTCGGTTTCAGACCCAATATTCTTAGTAGCGCGGTAAACAATATATGGAGCGTGTCACAGGTTGTCACCAGAGTTTAGAAATGAGCGAATATGCGAATATAAAACTACAGTTATTACTGCAAACATCAGAGCAGGCTCGCTTCCCATGATGCACCTCGGGGACACACCTGATCCAGAGGCTTCCATCGCTAAAATCACGAGCTGTTTACCGATTAAACTGACACAAACCTGGCCAAAACTCTCCTCAAACACGAGCTGTGCTGTGGTAAAGCTGAGGTAAACTCTCCTGCTCGCTTTACCCGCAGCTTCGCCTCAGGAGTTCAGCTTTTCCCCTTCAGCTCGTGTTGTTCTGCCTCTAAAAGGCGCCAACCCCTTCATTTCTCCGCCATTAATGGGCGTTTAATCTATTCTCCTCGTAAAAGCAGCTCGGACATCTGTAATTATCGCACTAAATGGCGCAAACTTCATCAGGAAGTTGAACGCGACGCATTCTGGCAGATGTTTTACCTGTGTTGCTGACACTCGGGGCGTCGCGGAAGTAAGAACACGCGCCGCCGCCGCTAACCGTCCACCAGTCACGGATATTCGGTCACAAATGTTTATAAACTGACCTGTTTCAGAAGAGCAGCTCCACTGTTTCCTGATGTTTCACCGTTGTTGAATCTCACGCATCAACTGCGGGGCGAAACTGACGCGGAGTCTGAAGCGCGCCCTCTGCTGTTCGCCCGCCGGAGTGACGTCAGCGCGCCCTCTGCTGTTCGCTCCTAGAGGGGATACAGCTGCGGCCTTAAGTTAACGATATTCTCTTACATTATTTTAATAATATCCATTGTAAATTATATTAACGACTACCCCAACCATCACAGTAGTGGAACAACAGTAATTATACATAATATTATTCATATTATTTATTAAATTGCCCGTTAAACTGTATTGTATTACCCAAACCCTCACAGTAATGTAAGTGTTACTTAAAAATGTTCATATTATTTATTAAATTATTCATTTAATTGTATTTTATTAACGTCTACTCCTACCCCAACCCTCACAGTAATGTAAGTGTTACTTAAAAATGTTCATATTATTTATTAAATTATTCATTTAATTGTATTTTATTAACGTCTACTCCTACCCCAACCCTCACAGTAATGTAAAAACAGTTATTATTATTTAGTCTATAGTATTATTCAAATTATTTATTAAATTACCTAATAAACTGTATTTTATTAACGTCTACTCTCACACTAATGTAAAATATTCATTATTGTACAGTCAGTGTCACAAAAATCGTGCTATATTGGTGAGTATCCGCAGCTGTATACCTTCTAGACAGAGTGACATCAGCGCCCCCTCTGTTGTTCGCCCGCGGACTGAACTCGGGACCATTGCTCGGCCACCAACGTTTGTCTTAAAGACACAGTTCACCCAATAATTAAAAATTCTGTCATCATTTACTGCCTCTCTTTACTTGTTTATGAGTTCTTTTTATCTACTGGACACAAAAGAAGATATTTTGAAGAATGTTCTGTATCTGTTTTTCAGCTTTTCGGAAATATCAATGTTTTGTGTTCAACAGAATAAAGAAAATCATAAAGGTTTGGAAACACTTGTGGCAGAGTAAATATTTAACATGTAAAGTACATGCTCTTATATACAATCTGTGCTAAATACACATACACTAGTCAAGTTTGGTGAAGGAGAAATCATGGTTTGGGGGTCATTCAGTATGGGGGCGTGCGAGAGATCTGCAGAGTGGATGATCAACATCAACAGCCTGAGGGATCAAGACATTTGTGCTGCCCATTACATTACAAACCACAGGAGAGGGACAATTCTCCAGCAGGATAGCGCTCCTTCTCATACTTCAGCCTCCACATCAAAGCTCCTGAAAGCAAAGAGTGATCCAGGATTGGCCAGCCCAGTCACCAGACATGGACATTATTGAGCATGATGAAGGAGGAGGTGTTGAAGATGAACACAAAGACTCTTGATGAACTCTGGGAGTCCTGCAGGAACGCTTTCTTCTCCATTCCAGATGACTTTATTAATGGTGATTTGAGTCATTCAGAGATGTATGATGCAGTCCTCCAAGCTCATGATGGAGTCAGACACAATATTCATTCTGTTTCCACTGCAGCATGACTTTATATTCTATACTGGACATTATTGAAGGTTCAGTGATGAGACTTTAGTCTGAGCAGAGTCAGACCTTACTGTCCTAATGAAATCATTCAACATCAAGACATGATCAGATTTTATTGTGCTCAAATCAGCAAAATCTAGAGGCCTTTGCCTTTCATAGAGACACTTCTGACACCAAATCATCAACTAGAAGACCAGTTATTATCTGTGTTCCTAAAACTTGGATAGGCCACAAGACTACTGTCAAGCAACTGATATCAGACACAAGATAATACACGCAAACATTAGTTAATAAATGAGAGCGTTTTATAGTTTGTTCTCATTTTAATGCTCTGACTGTCATACAAAAGGATAAATTATGTTAATCGTTTAAGTGTGTGTGTGTGTGTGTGTGTGTGTGTGTGTGTGTGTGTGTGTGTGTGTGTGTGTGTGTGTGTATGTGTGTGTGTGTGTGTGTTTTTGTGACATATCAGGACACAAATCTGTATAATGACATAGGTATGACACAGGTATTACTAAAAGCAGGTGAAATATGAGGACATTGGTGACGTCCTCACTTCTCCAACAGCTTCTAAATCACACAGGATGAGTTTATTCAGAGAGTAAAGCTGTACACTGTCTCCTGTGATGGTTGGGTTTAGGGGTAGGGTGGGGTGAGGGCAATATAATATACGCTTTGATCTGTATAAAATGAATGGAAGCCTGTGTAATGTACTCACTTTTCACAAAAACCAACATGTGTGTGTGTGTGTGTGTGTGAGAGAGAGAGAGAGAGAGAGAGAGAGAGAGAGAGAGAGAGAGAGAGAGAGAGAGTCTTCAAAACCAACATTATTTTTACAAACAATATTTATATAGAAAAAAAAATCAGAAAGTGTGTGCGTGATGTTCGCATCTTTCATTAAACCAAAATAATAGGTGTGTGTGCGTGTGTGTGTGTGTGTGTGTGTGTGTGTGTGTGTGTGTGTGTGTGTGTGTGTGTGTTTGTGTCTCCAGGCCGCGCGGGGGCAGCAGAACCCAGTGCGCCTGCGCAGAAACACAAAGAAGCACCATCAGGAAATAAGACATGTATGTTCTGTTTTTCGTTTTATATGTTATAGTATTTATCGAAACTAAAGCGTTCGGCGAAAGCAAGTATCTGTTCAAATGTAAAATGATACTGTGACGTGCATGTGCAGTGGGTTAGTTCGGGGTGTTGATGTGTGTGTGTGTTGTGCGCAGGTGTAGCTGCTGGAGATGGTGATGGTGGAGAACTCTCCTTCTCCTCTGCCAGAAAGAGCCATCTACGGCTTTGTGCTGTTTCTGGGCTCTCAGCTGGGCTTCTGTACGTCTCCCCTAATCTCTGCTGTCTCAGACTAATACAGCTGAACACAACTGTCTGCTCGAGCTATACTGATACTGCACGTCTACCATTTACAGATGAAGAAAGGGTTTAATACACTGGCTAAAACATGAACTGAATATACAGACTGACAGCAGTATCACCCACACCCTCACATACTATAGTATAGAGTATTATACTGTTTATATATTTAGTATACAACCGTATGGTAATGAATGCTGACTGTAGTAGACTCTGTACTGTACTACACTTTAGTTTTTACTACAGTAAAGTGTGGTGTATTGTAGTATATCCTATAGTTACAATACAGTATTGGCTCATTTGTACATTTCTGTAGTTGTGTTACCATAGCAACTGTAGAATCACCACAACAGATCAATCACTGTAGTTGTTGTTACCATAGCAACTAGAATCACCACAACAGATTAATTACAATAGTTGTCGTGTTACCATAGCAACTGTAGAATCAACACAACAGATCAATTATTATAGTTGTCGTGTTACCATAGCAACTGTAGAATCACCACTACAGATCAATTATTAAAGTTGTTGTGTTACCATAGCAACTGTAGAATCAACACAACAGATCAATTATTATAGTTGTCGTGTTACCATAGCAACTGTAGAATCACCACTACAGATCAATTATTAAAGTTGTTGTGTTACCATAGCAACTGTAGAATCAACACAACAGATCGATTAATGTAGTTGTGTTACCATAGCAACTGTAGAATCACCACAACAGATCAATCACTGTAGTTGTGTCACCATAGCAACTGTAGAATCACCACAACAGATTAATTACTATTGTTGTCGTGTTACCATAGAAACTGTAGAATTAACAACAGATCAATCACTGTAGTTGTGTTACCATAGCAACTAGAATCACCACAACAGATTAATTACTATAGTTGTTGTGTTACCATAGCAACTGTAGAATCAACACAACAGATCAATTATTATAGTTGTCGTGTTACCATAGCAACTGTAGAATCAACACAACAGATCAATTATTATAGTTGTCGTGTTACCATAGCAACTGTAGAATCAACACAACAGATCAATCACTGTAGTTGTCGTGTTACCATAGCAACTGTAGAATCACCACAACAGATCAATTACTATAGTTGTCGTGTTACCATAGCAACTGTAGAATAACCACAACAGATTAATTACTAGTTGTCGTGTTACCATAGCAACTGTAGAATCACCACAACAGATTAATTACTATTGTTGTCGTGTTACCATAGCAACTGTAGAATCAACACAACAGATCAATCACTGTAGTTGTGTTACCATGGCAACTGTAGAATCAACACAACAGATCAATCACTGTAGTTGTGTTACCATGGCAACTGTAGAATCACCACAACAGATTAACTCAAGAACTTCACTCACTCAGTGAAACACTACAGTATTCACTATAAATTACTATAGTATTATTTGTTTGTTCTGGACTAATAATCAATATATGAATAAACATGCAACATTATATACAATATCTATGCTTGACAAACACCCCAGGTATCTTGAAGACATTGAAGCCGCTGGTGTGTTCTTCGTCTGTGTTGATATCGGTGTTTGTGTCTGATGTGTGTGTGTGTGTGTGTTGTTTTCTCCCTCAGTGCTGTATGTGGTCTGGGCATTTGTTCCTGACTCTTGGCTCCATGCAGCCGGACTGACCTACTGGCCGCAGAAGTGAGTGGATCTGTCTGTGGTCTGCTCTTCAGATGCTGATGTTTAATGTCTGATCAATCACTCTTTCTCTCTGTGTGTCTGTCTTCAGATACTGGGCTCTGGCGGGCCCCATATACCTGCTGGTGGCCCTGAGCACCTGTTTCGTGCTGCTGTTTGGAGTGAATATGATGAACACGGCTCCGCTGGCCTCGGTGGACAACATCACAGGCGAGATCCCGCTTTCATAGCAATAAAGCTAAGCAGAGCGAGAATACAGACTACAACTATAGTAGCCATTAGAGTGTTTGAGCTGCTGAAGATAATGTCAGCATAGACTAAGAGGATTATAGATGTGGAGTTTTAGATGAACAGCGACAGGAGCGACATAGACTGACAGAAGCATGAAGCACACACTCACACCTGACCAGCATTCACAACACACACACTGCTGTTTTACATCTGTCACTATGCTGACACACAGCCGTCTGTAGCTCCGCCCTCTCCTGAAAAGAGCACAGTCTCATTTGCATTTAAAGCGACAGTCACCAAAACACCACAATCAGGAGCAAAGCCTGAAAGGGTCAGTTTCAGAGAGCTGGAGAACATTATCTGTGGGGTATTCTCAGATAAAACTCAAACACACACTCCAGAGACAGCAGAGACGCATTTACAGCTCGTGAAAAGGGGCAGAAGAGGTCTACTTTAGTGATTTTATGGTCTCAACCACTGCAATGAATGACAGATTAGCAGTTTGTAACATTATCCCACCCATATCTGGACACTTGACTTTCACTACAGTCACTTGAACCATTACAGACGTGTTCTAATGTACTCTGAGTGAATCTGAAATCTCTCCTGTAAGTGGAATTCACCAGAACTGAACTCTCATGTTTGGATGAATGATTCTGTTCTCATTAGATCTCACTCTCACACACACACACACACACACACACACACACACTCATGTAACACTGGTTTGTGTGCTGCAGATCAGTATGGCAGGAGTCAGCGGGTGGGCGAGGACCAGCCGGGAGCGATCCCCAGACTCCGAGACGTGTCGGTCAGTGAAATGAGCCGGGTGTTTTACCTGTGAGCCGCCTCTGTCATCAGCGCTGGAGAGGCGTTTGCAGAGGCGTCTCAGGTGAGCAGATCCATCAGGTGTGTGTGACGGCCTGAACTCCGGCTTCCAGATGACCCCGCCGTGACCCCAGCGACCCCTGTGAATCCACACCTCAAAACAAAACTGCACTTCAGCATTTCTCTCAGATCCCTGAATCCTGCTGTGTGTGTGTGTGTGTGTGTGTGTGTGTGTGTCAGACACTGACCTCACAGTGACCTGCAGTGAAACGGTCACGTCTCTATCTGACCATCACGTCCATCAGTCTGCAGTGTGAGTGTAAACAGACTGCTGACGCTTCACCTGTGACCCCGCGACCCCTCACACACACACACACGCTGCTTCTCCACTTATCAGTGTGTCTCTGCATCATTCAGATGTCCAGTTCTTCCCTCAGTGATTTCCTATCATCCCATTTAGTGTCCACAGATAATGAAATGTACACAAATGATTATATTTGAACTATATTTATATAGTTATTATGTCGTCTTCTGTATAGTAATTATATTATCAATGATTCTGATAACTCTGTCAGTATAGCTATCATTAGTGAAACATCATTGAGTGTAAATATATTTTATGTCAGAATGATACGACACATTTATGAGCTGAACTTAATAAAATGATTCAAACTGTGAAGTCAAATCTGGAGTTTTGAAGGATAGTGGTAAAGAAGAAAGATTTCTGATGACTAATATTGAGTATACTGAACTCATTCAGTGAGCTGCGCATTAAATGGAGACTTCTGATACGTCCAGAAAGTTATCATTGAATATGAATGACTGGAGTTTTGACATACACTGTTGAGGTCATAAGTGTACACACACCTTGCAGAATCTGCAAAATGTTAATTATTTGACCAAAATAAGATGAATCATAAATAAAAATGCATGTTTTCTTTATTTAGCACTGACCGGAGTAAAAGATTTCACATGAAAACACACCTGGTGTGTCTCCGTCACCTGGTGTCATTTAGCAGGTTTGAGTCTCGACTGGGTCAGTTGGTGTTTCTGTGTGGAGTTTGCATGTTCTCCCCGTGTTGGTGTGGGTTTCCTCCGGGTGCTCCGGTTTCCCCCACAGTCCAAACACATGCGCTATAGGGGAACTGATCAACTAAACTGGCCGTAGTGTATGTGTACATGCAAAAGGGTATGGGTGTTTCCCAGTGTTGGGTTGTGGCTGGAAGGGAATCCGCTGCGTAAAACATATGCTGGAATAGTTGGCGGTTCATTCCGCTGTGGCGACCCCTGATGAATAAAGGGACTAAGCTGAAGGAAAATGAATGAATGAAATATGCATTTCGCATGCTCCGTCTGATCAGGGTAAAATCCTGCAAGGTGAATGTAACTTTTAACCTCAAACAGACGCTTCAGTCCTAAAAACATTCAAGGAATAATTTTAGCACAAATAATATTTTAGTGCCTTGAGATGCTCCTGTTAAAGGCGCTGTATAAACATAGTTTATAATTCCCATAAATGAAACCTGACTCAATACTGACCCATACTCAAGTGGTGATAAACCTTTGTATTTTTCTGTTGAACCCAAAAGAAGATATTTTGAAAAATGTTGGAAACCTGCAGCCACAGACGTCCACAGTATGAAAAACAAATCCTGCTCAAGTCAATGCTGTTTGTTCAGCTTTCTTCAAAATATCTTCCTTTGTGTTCAACAGATAAAACTCAGGTAAAGCTGAGTGAATCTTTATTTTGTGAGTCTAGGACACTTCCTAGTGTCGGCTAAACATTAAAGCTGTAGCACACCTCTGTTATTGTGATGCTGGAATTAAATGATTATTTTGTTCATATTTGAGACGCAGACCTTTCTCAGTCATCATCAGTGTGAACAGGCCTGTAGTGTTTCTGTCCTCATAATCAAACAGAAGACACTAATGCACTGTTGTGTGTTTTATTTGTGTTCACAGTTCAGCAGTAATACATGTATCAATCACACACACACACACACACACACACACACACACACACACACACACACACACACACATATACAGCGGGGGAAATGAGTATTGAACACATGGTCATGGTTTTTCCTGGGAATAATATTTCTAAAGGAGCTGCTGACATGGAATTGAAGCAGATTTTGGAAAACAAACAATACAGACCTAAAACAAACAAACTGAAACATGAGTTGTGTGTAATAAGAGTGAACTGACAAAAGGAGAGAGAGCTGAACTACTGACACACATTTATACTAAAGGCCTGATGAATGCTGTCAGACGCCTCTCGTATGCAGAATGAAGCCTCATGCGTTGCTCAGGTGTGAGTTTCTCACAGACTTCAACAGAGTGTCAGAATCTTGATGCTTCTGTGGGTCTCATCTATCAAATCTGAGCTTTATTCTGTATTCTCTATTGGGTTAGGATCAGGTGATTGGCTGGGCCATTCTACAGCTTGATTTTCTTTCTCTGAACACATCTGAGAGTCTCCTCGGCTGTGTTTTGGATCACTGTCTTGCTGAAATGGTTTGATCTTCCTCCTCCTGCTGATGTAGATGTTGGACTGAAGCAGCTGATCTTCATTTACACTGAGGAAGGGCAGAGGCTTGCTGAAGAACTACTGAGAGATTTCAGCTGCTGTCTGGGCTTTCACTGCTGAACTACACCTCCCTTTCCTCATGTGTTCAACACTTTTTCCACTGTGTCATTTCACTTTATCACACACAACTTCATTTCTAAACTAATTAGATGTGTGTTCTTTGCATATGTGGATTTCTGTGGCTGTCACCAACATCTGGTGAACATTTCAAGTCAACAGCACCTTTAGAAATGTGTTTACTGAGAGAAATGCTGACGTGCTTAATATACACATACAGACACACATACATACATACACAGATGAATGTCCGTCAGGTATATGGTGAGCTCCTGTCAGGGGTCCCGCAGTGGGCTGATGGTCCGCCGCTGGTGCCGTGACCCGTCCTGTGTTCCTGCAGCTCATCATCATCCTGTTTCCCCACACAGCCTGATATTCAGCTGATCTCCTGAACAGCGTTTGCTCCTGATGACGGTCCGCTCGTCTCACGGCCTCCAGAGTCTGCAGTGTGTGTTTGTGTGTTCTTCCTCTTCCTCTTCCTCAGAGCTGGAGTCTTCATCGTTGTAGAAGTGCAGAGTGGCCTGAACGGGGAAACTGGCCAGAACACTGGAGCCCAGGCGGGACAGATACTCCTGCATGCGGGACCTGGGCAGAAACAGCCTGCAGACGGATGACCAGCGCTGTCAGTAACAAACACACACACACACACACACACACATACAGAGAGAGAGAGAGAGAGACAGACACACACTTACATGCACACACCCGCGCACACACAAAGAGAGACAGAGACACACAAATTCACACACACACATAGACAGACACACACTTACATGCACACACCCGCACACACACAGAGACACACAAATTCACACGCACAGACGGACACACACTTGTATATATGTTTGAGAACTCTACACAGGCGTCATGTGCTTTATACAGTAAAAATGCTTATGATACGGCCCTCTCCATGTCCAAAACCCTGTTAAGGCGGAGTTTAAGCAGTTTTAAATGACAAGAACTCAAGGCATGTAAACCTCCTCAATGCATAATACTCAAGTCATTTTACAATTCTGTGTGCTCGCAACCACATAAATAAGTACACACACACACACACACACACACACACACACACACACACACACACACACACACACACACACACACACACACACACACACACACACACACACACACACACACACACACACACACACTTGAAAACATGACAAGTGAATGATCAGACCTCACGGGATGATGGAAAACAGCTCCAGACGGCCGAACGCTCCTCACACCTCCAGCAAGCGTCTGAACACAACAGAGATGGACAAAAGCTGAAATAAGCACATCTCAGAGGGGCACAGCGCACCCAAAACCCACAGTTCTGCCATCATTTACTCACTCTTCACAAACCTATTTGAGTTTCATTTTTCTGTTGAACAAAAACGAAGATATTTTGAAAAATGTTACAAACTTGTAACCGTTAGCTCTGTTGCTCATTAGCTGTGTAGTGAGTAAAGTGTGTGCCTGAGCTTCAGTGCTGTAGTTCTCAGAGGATTTGACAGATATAAATGTGTGTGTGAGGGTCTTTGTGTCATTAATGTTGGTTTGACGGATATAAATGTGTGTGTGTGAGGGTCTTTGCTTCAGTAATGTTGGTCTGCAGATATAAATGTGTGTGTGAGGGTCTTTGCTATATTAATGTTGGTTTGCAGATATAAATGTGTGTGTGTGAGGGTCTTTGCTATATTAATGTTGGTTTGCAGATATAAATGTGTGTGTGAGGGTCTTTGTGTCATTAATGTTGGTCTTCAGCTCTCCATTGTTTCAGATGTGAAATGTTGTTGTTGTGCTGATTGTAAAAGGCCTCAGTCCTCCGTCAGTCCGTCATCACAGGGCTTCAGTATTCTTCTTCTTCTATTATTATTCCCTCCAGAACTGTCTTGAGCATCTGTCTTTGCTCCCGTCTCACCTCTCTAGAAGCCACCACATTCACCTCACTCATTGGTGTTGGTCTTCTGAGGCGCAGCTCATTTATTAGAGGAGAACAAACACCACAGTGGAGAATCCCCACAGTGCAGCAGACTACACTCCTCTCCTCTCAGTGAGATCTGTGCAGTGATGCTCTACTGTTCATCATAGACTGGAAACGCTGCTTTATTCACTGATGATTTATCAGATATTCCAGTTCTGCTCATAAATCTAATTCACATCTTTGGATGGAAACACAGTTATAGTGACTTCAACAGCATGTGTTTTTCCTACAACAGTAGTCATGGGTTACATGTTTCAAAATATCATCTTTTGTGTTTAACAATAAAAAGAAACTCTTAAAACCACTTGAGGATGAGTAAACGATAACTTGTAATTTTGGGTGAACTGTCCCTTTAAACTGAAATCCTCACACACCACCAAACTCAGAGAAGCCTCCTTAAAGTTACCTTGTGTACTCGAGCCTCTGTCGCGGAGAGACTCCACGGTCTCCATAGCACAGAACAACTATCAGAGCACGGGAAAACATCATTATTCACCCTGCAGACTTTAAATCATAAGGAGAAACTGATCTTAAACTCTTACCTGAGCGTCTGATTCGCGTCCACACACACCGGCAGCATCATTCACAGTGCGCGCCCCCGACACGCGCGCACGCTGATGAAGACGCGCACAATGGGCGTGTTCTGCGCGCGCCCGCCACTCTGACGTCAGTGATTATTATTGAGTTGAAGATTGTTCCCTCAATACTGTATCATTGTGTCATTGTCATAATAATTTCCTGATGCTGTCACTGATATCTGTATACTTGATTGTATTTGCTCCTGACTCTGTTTATTTATTAGTTTTATATGTTCTATTTATGTTACTTGTCTGTATTGTTTATAAAATAAATAAATACAAATAAACAACAGAAACAAAACCCCTGACGTATCATATAACCATATACTAAATATATTAAACATTTTACATTTTTAAACATGGAATTTTCCTATTTCAAACTTCGCTAAAGCAAGTTAAATCTCCATAAATCATGTTTTGTGTGTGCTGTTTTACTGAGAATGTTATAGTGCAATATGGTATTATTCCGTGTTTTCATTATAAACCCATGTGGAAAATAAACGGTAATAGTTTACACTTAATAGAGTGGAGGAACTATGACGTCAATTTGTATGCAAAAACCCGGAAGTGAGTTAGCATTTTAGCAGTTCCGCTTCCTTTCTCCCAAAGTCAATTGCTGCGTCCCAATTCGCATACTTATACTACGCCCTAAAAGTATGTACTTTTTTGTGGAGGAAAAATATCTACTTTTGAGTGAGTAACAGAAAAGTATGCAAGCTTTGGGACATACTACTTCCTCGTTACACAGATCGTTGTGTTGCTTAGTTAAGAGCCCTGTCAATCATCCACATTTCTGTCGTATTTAATGTCCTGCCTTATTGGAGAAGCAGCAGCAGGATAATCTCCCATTCACGAGTCTTTCATGCAGAGAAATCTCCTCAGGTGTTTGGATAATTCTGCATTCAGACGGTAATGTCCAAACACGTCTTTATATAAGTTCAGTATTGTTGTTGCAGATGAAATATAACACAGACAACGCTATTTAAATATTCTCCAGTGGGCTAGATATTAATGAACAGTCATACAAACATCTTCACCGAAGCCTCTCTGCTTGACGGTTGGTCTCGCGTGTCCATCATGTTTGTAGTTTGTTTACAATTTTCACCCGCGTTTTGTAGTTCTAATCGAAGTCACGTCCAACGCGCCGTGCACTGTGGGCAATATCACCGGTTAGAGTATGGACGCTTCTACACTTAACATTTTGACCGGAAATAGTAAACCATCCGGGAGTTTTTGGCATACTCTTTTCAACATACTACGATTTGGGACATGCTAATTCTATTTTCACATACTATTTAGGATGGATACTATGCGGATTGGGACGCAGCAAATGAGGCGAACACAAACTCAAGATACTTTCACGTTTTATTCTACGACATAAAACACATCAGTTACTGCACACCCCTGATTTATTAAATGGGTTACGCTTCTTTAATAAGACGGTGGCTATAAGTTGCTAAATGGGACTGCAGGCGGTGTGGGAGACATCACTCGTCATCGCGCTGCACTGGTCTGGAGCGCAGCTCGCTTGTGTTGGGCATCTGGATTTGTCTGTTATTGAAGTATTTTCATGAGGAGTTTTTTATTGTTTGTAGTATTTCTCTGATTGGGAATTCATATTGTGTGTAGATAATGCCTTCACTTGTCAAGACAGATTCATTTGTTGATCATTTATTTGAATTAAATGATATTATGGAGATACTGCTCACCTGTCTCTCTCCTGCTCTCAGTAATGCAGACGTGTGAATAAATGTGTACAAATACACACACGTTAACTGTCATTTGATCAAAGGATTATTCGTCTGCTTTTTTCTTCATATGAACACATTTAACTCTGTCATAACTGCAATATTTACACTCCTCCTTAAATTTGGCACAAGTTCCTAATAAACTTTAGCTGTAACACCCTTACATGCACAGGTTACAGCTATACAGGTGTGCTGATGTTACTACAGAGTGCTTGAATAAACTGAAATATGGGATCTGCACTATAAACGCTCTATTTGTTGTCTATTTGACTTCATCACTCACCGGGTTACATAGGCTGAAGCAGGGAAGCGTGTTTACCTGCTGCCATGAACTGAAGCCTATAGCAGGACACTTAAGCGTATCAGTCTTACAGAGATTGTGATTTAGTTTGATGCCTAATATGCTTTAATAGTTTAAATGAAACTGAACTGAATGATATTAAAGTGATGTTTACTCCATATCTGCACTTAGGAATCGCAACAACAGCTGGAGGTTTGTGGTCCACAGCAGGTCGCTGCAATGTTTACAGTGCTGATCCTCCAGGTATCTTCCCACTTCAGCCTCGCTTACGCTTTTTAAAATGGCGGCCGTGTGAATGAAGCGTATTGGTTCACTGCAGTTCATGCAGACGTTAAACTGTAGAAACGACCGTTTCAGAAATGAACACCATTGCTACACGCTAACTCAAGCACGGTCCAGTCCATACATCAGATTCATTCCCACCGAACACCACACAGAGAACAAAACCACACATGAATATTTAGATATGGTTTATTTATGAGCTTCTTGTGACACAGAGTAATTATCTAAATCAACAAGAAAATCAGAATGAATCGCTTGTCGTATGCGCGCTAAATCTGTATAAACACTGTGTGTAATGTGCCGTACTATGGCTTGTGGAATAAGCTTTAGAGACGGATCTGAAGACGATATAATGTCGGTATTCCTGATTTCATATTTCCCGAACTCAACAGAGATGAAGAAAGGAAAGCCTCTGACGTGACTTAATGGCTTCGTATCAGCAGGGCACTTTAAAGGGCACTTCATCAAAGGTGGAGCGCTGGAGCGATGCGCTTTCACTGTGGACAATCAGCGGAGGACTCTGTTTCTCAACCATTCACAGATGTGCAGATTTACAGACACATCAAAATACACAGCCATCGTAAATAAGAGTGATTTCTGCGTGATCACGGGCTCATGTGAATCCCCTGAACACACAGACCCATATATCAAACTCTTATTACCTTTAGCTGAGCACTGGCGAAAGTGACTGTAAGTTCAAGCCCAGAGTATACTTCATTTTCAATGTGTGTGTGTGTGTGTGTGTGTGTGTACAGGCACAGTTTACTCCAGTGTGCGTGAACACAGATGATTAACATGTAATTAAAGAGTCTTCCTCATACAGTATCTGTGCTTTTGAGCTATGGAAAGGTCTTTATACTGAACACAACACACAAACTCTTTATTTTGTCTCCAGTTGTTTGCTGTTGTTGTTCTGCCTCTGTTTCTCTTTCAGTGAATCAGTCGCTCAGTGGTGACACCTTGTGGACAAGTTAATATGTGCAGAAAATAAAATGAAAGCCTGTGCGTGTGCAATATAATTCTGAAGTGTTCTGATGAAGTAAACTGGTGTACTGAGCTCTGTACGTCTAATCATAAGCAGAAGTATACAGTGGGCTTTAGTATTGAACAGACTCTGATTGAGAGCGCTATGGAGCGGTCTCTTGATGCATGCGTTATTATATTTGATGCAAATGAAAACAAGGCTGCTGAACAAACCCCTGACCTGTGGCCAGAGGATCTGCAGACCACTGCAAAGAGTTCAATCATGTTCCAACATGTCTTTCACTGAACAGCCTGCTGGACGCAAACCACCGAGGATTGGAAAGTGGCCATTCCACTGATCCAAGATGGAAAAACATCTTGCAATTCTGAGTGTGCTCCTCACAGGTGAGTGGGCTTGACAAACCACCTGTAGTACACACTCTTTCCAACCTGTATACCTGAAGGAGGAATAACAATCCTATACTGCTTCTGTAGGATTTAAAGTGCTTCTCTTGTCTTGTCTTGTAAGTGACTTCTGATAAAAGCGTCTGTTAAATGAGTAAATGATCCTGCATCACTGTCCGCCACTGAAGCCCTGTGGACTGCTCCAGATCTTCAGCTCTGCTAGATATATTCTGCAGGGATTCTACAGCGATCAGTTCTTGGACCCATTCTCTTCCTAATTTACACCACATCACTGGGAGCCATCATCTGATGACATGGTATTTCTTCCTTCTGTAATGCTGCTGACGTCTCTTTTTAACTGGCAGCTGCACACAGTGTGTCAGAAATACTGATTTCGGAACTGAATGGTTATGATATTTTATAAATCCCTCAAACATCTGAGTTTTTAAACACTGTGGGTGATCATTGGAGCCAATCACAGTTTATATCTGCTGAGCAGGGCTTAATCCTAATTAATAGGCTCCTCATTTTACCGATCCCCCTCCTCAACCACCCTCCTCCCCCGTCCGCTGTTCACTTTCACTTTCTTCCGCGACTCCCCAACTCTCTTCACTTTCGTCCACGACAGCCCTCTGCCCTACACACCCCTCCTCCCTCTTTCGTGCGCGACACCTCTCCATCGTCAGTTAACATGCCGGCTCCATAACCCCGATCTGTTCCAGGACCTCTAAATTCACAAATTAAGCACTGCTGCTGAGCATGTGAACACAATGGACAAATTAGGAAGATGCTCAACAGCGCTCAAATATTAGTGGGGAAATGCTGGTCACATTTGTAAACTTCAATACTAATGGGGGATATGTCCAGCACGTGTTTTCAGCTGATAAACCTCTGGTGAAAGCTTAATGTGACTAGGCAAGCGCTGAAACTCCACTGAAAACACATTTCCATATTTTAAAGCATTCCTGCCAACATTCGTGCCTGAAAATCTGGAAGACCAGGGGGGTTAGGTTAAGGGGTGAGGTGTCTGAATAACACTGTTGAGAACCGGGTACTGTACTGTGATGTTAGTAACTACTATGAAGCGTGTTTCGGGCAGCCGCTGCGATCGGATCCTATACTAATGCTGGCGACCCGGGGGTTTCACAGACCGTACTAAAATGCTGAGGACCAGGGAGGGGATGGTTCAAATTACAGGAGTTTTCCAGGAGGAATAACAAAACGGGAGGGTGGCGGGAGGTGAAATACGGGAGACTCCCAGGAAAACCGGGAGTGTTGGCAGGTATGTTTAAAAAACATGGTGGAGGGAAATGGAACTTAACGCAGTGCTCCTTGTCTGGTCTGAGACCTGCTATATATCACATATATAAATCAGACAGTGAAGATCAGTGATTCCTAAATAAATCAGATCTTGTGATTTTGTAATGGCAGGACACTTCCCCGAAATCACTTGAGCTGGCTGACAGGAAATGAAAGTCCCTGTTCATATACACCATTGCTACAAAAGTCAGTACTTTTGACAACACCATCAGCTCGGATCTCACACTGAGCGCAGGACCCCTCGAGATGGATGAAATATAGTCACTTTTAGCTCAGTCTGGCTAATACAGAGCTTCAGGTCCTCCCTGCAACTGTACCTCGTCATTTCTCCATCCAGCTGGGGTTATCTACTCTCTCTTCTCTACAGGAAGCTCCATTTTTAAACACACATCCCAAACACCACAGTATAATAATAATAATGCAGTAATGGTGCTGAAATATACTGTGGATGAGCAGATCAAACAAACCTCATCATCTTCATGTGACAAACAGCAGCATACCAAGAAGCAGAGCAGGATCTGCTGTGTGTCCTCTACTGTTGTTTATCAGACCGATCTCTCTCTCTCCGCACACACCTGCCACACGAGAAATAAAGAACTTGAGGAGGGAAGGATATTGCACACTGAATCCGAAATTATTGCACATTAAAAAATAAATTCACCTTCACATTATGTCAGTCATATTGACACACTGCCTCTAAAACTTTCATCCGTCATAAAAAAATTAGAATCAGCGTAGATTCTTTCCATTTTTCACATCTGAAAATATGTTTTGAGAGGTGTTTTAACAATTTAGGGACGTCGTACAAGTGAACGTGTGTGTGTGTGTGTGTGCACATGTCTTCGTACCTTAGGCTTAGGTTTTCAACCGAATGTTTGAGGCGTGCACTCGAGTAAATGATGATGATGATTTTGATGTGTTCACTAGAGTGACTCTGGGTAACGTTACGTCCACAGATAACTGTAGAGTTCATGCGGTCCAGTTAAATATCTACAAATAAAATGGAGCGGCTGCTTTTTAAAATGAATGATGCTGAATGAAAGTGTTGCTTTAATGGAATTTAATACGGCACACCGAATGGAAAGAAAAAACTCTGCAGCGAAAAGTCCTACATGACGCTAATAGTTTGATTGTGGTGTTTACTTCAATACTGCCACTAATATACAGTACCTGTACCGTCAGGGCTCTGTGAACTTGGCTTTGTGAAGCAGCATTTTCTGTAGAAGTAGCCTATGGCTCATGCTTATTGACAGTGGAAGATGATTTACAGTTAGCCGTGTCAGGAATCCAAGCTCAGATTAGCATGTTGTCCTCACAGAAACAGGCTCAGCCAGCACACTGAATCAGGTAAGCTGTATATTTATGTGTTTAATGTAATTAATGCTACACACTTTAACTGCAGCAAGTAATATGTGAAAGATGTTTGCACATGCATTATAATTTGGGTGGGAGGAGGAGGGGGGCGGCGCAAGTGAAACTGGACAAACTAGGAGGGGTGTGTGTCCTAAAAGGTTGAAAACCCCTGACAGTCTCTGTTTAGGATCAATGGGTCCACAGAGATTGTTGGTCTTCTTTTATGTGGGTCCAGCATCACTAGTGAAGCATGAAACTGAGCTGTGGACATCCTAGAGCAGGGATCAGCAAACTTGTTCCTGGAGGTCAGGTGTCCTGCAGATTTGAGCTCCAACCCTAATCAAACACACCTGAACAAGCTAATCAAGCTCTTACTAGGTATACTTGAAACACCCAGGCAGGTGTGTTGAGGAAAGTTGGAGCTAAACCCTGCAGGGCACCGGACCTCCAGGAACGAGATTGGTGACCCCTGTCCTAAAGTCAAGGCTACATGTGAGGGAATAGTCTCCTAAACTCAGATAATCCCGCAGCTCTTTGATAAGTTGGTGGACCTCCACAATCTGAGGATGCACACAATATTTCCTCTTTCTGTTGTTTACGTTAAGCTGGGAGGAGACAACCAGATCATCTTCACTACTCCATTTGGTATTGTTCATCAGACTGGATGCGCAAGGTTAGTGTGTTTGATGAATGTTTCAGATTTGAATACAGAAAAAGCGCATTCGGAAGTTTCAGACTTCAGTGGGCAAAGACCTTACGAATGACATTAGTTGCTTCTTCGGGCGTACACCACACCTACCAAGTGAAGGTACACAAACACAAGCCTGATCCTGCTGACCTGAACTGAACTCTACTGAACTCGACTGCTCAGTGGAAACAAGCCATAAATCAATTTCCAGAAGCTTTTCATTCATTGTTCCTCACTGGGGGAACGATCTCCCCAATCCCATACAGAAACACTCAGACAGAAAACTGAAGCTCATCTCCTCTGTGAACGCCTGTCCTCTCACCTCTTCCCTATCTGCTCTAGCTTGTATTGCTCCACCACAGTACTGCGTCTTTAAGATGAACCGCTTGATGCTTTTCTCATTTGTAAGTCGCTTTGGATAAAAGCCTCTGCTAAATGTAATGCTATGATGATGGTTCATCTGTGATTATCGCTCCACCGTAAACGCTCTGTGCTACATTACCATGAGAAGATGGGAAAGACTCCCCTGGCATTGCTTTATTAAATTCAGTGCGGATCTGAGATTCTGAGCACTTTAGTGAGCCTTTCTGGTGAGCGAGCGTCCGTCATTCAGGTGTTTTATTTGCCTCACATGATTGTATGAAGTCTTGTCAGACTGCTGCTCTTTCACTACGTGACTGTCTGGATCACACAGACGGGTCGAGATACTTAACCTGGTTTATATCTCTCTCTGCATCTGCTTCTCTCATTTATTATTTAAGCACAGCGGTGGTCCCTCATGTGCAGGAGCGCAGGGTTTTGTCTCCAGGATAATGCCCCGTCTCAGCCTTGTTTTCATTAGCAGTGCTCATGTGCTGATCAATGTCGAGGCGAAGGTGACGTGAGGGTTCGGCTCTTTGGTCTCGTGTGCGCGCGGACGTTGATGTGTCTCGTGGTCAACACACACACATCTGCTGCTTCTGTCTGACGACACAAACACAAACTCTCCGCTGCATCGGGTGCGCTGAAGTTCAAATCCAATTATGACTTAAAGGAAGAGCAAAGGGAGAGAAAGATCATGGCCTGATGACGGTACGGAAGGTTATTGGAGCAGACATGCACGATTACACACGCGCGCACACACACACACACTCACACACCATCATCAGCCCCACAATCCCATGCAACGCAACCGCACCGCCTTCAGCCTCCGGGAGCCCAGTTTGCATCCAGTACGGGGATCTCCTGCAATTATGGCCTACAGTACTTTAAATTATGTACATCAGAGTCAGAGGACTACAGGGGTCGTCTTGTACATGCGTGGATAAATATGTCTGCTGCTATTCCAGAAGGCAGAATATACAGACGTGGAGCGACTCGTGTCGTATCAAACAACCTTACATCTCAAACCAAACGCAGATATATATATACAAAAAATACAAATGCAAATGCCCTAGAATAGATCTATATATATATTCATATACATATAGAGGTTTTCATCTTTGAATTACAAATCTGAAAATATCATTTCATATCTTTAAGAAAAAAACTGGTTTCTGAAACCGTGCAGTGGCCCGCGAGTTCACCTGTCGTCACGCCGCGTCCCTCCAGCGAGAAAAAGAGAAGTGCGTGAGATGGGGGCGTCCGTGACCTCGGCCCACCTCGGGGCGCATTCCTGAGCTGACCTCTGACCTCTGACCCCCAGCCAATGGTGCGGCGGCAGCGGCGCAGAGATCAGGAGAGATTCTCCCGTCCTCCTACACTTTGGACTCGCTCTCGATGTTGGCGACGTCTCCGTTCCTCTCCGTCAGCTCCTCCGGCGGCTCCTGCGGCTCCAGCTGGCTCAGTTTGCTGGCCACCGACCAGGTGAGCGGCAGGCGGGCGCGCGCCGTCATCTCGGCCAGCTCTCGCGCGCTGCAGCTGGGCGTGTTGGTCTCGTAGATCTCGTGGAAGCTGTTGTAGTCCACCTCGTAGAAGCCGTCCTCCAGCGTCAGCACTGGCGTGAAGCGGTAACCCCACTTGATCTCGCTGGACACGTACGAGCTGCGCGCCTGACACGTCATGCCTGAGGGAGGAAACACAGAGCAGAGGCTGAGGAAACATTACAATATAACGTGGAATACGGCTGAATCTGAGTCTGTATTCTACCAGGATGAATCACTCCTCTAAACCCCCATGACCTCTGGGTGAGCGGTAAAGGCTGGTGTATGCTTCTGCGTCGAGTGATCGCTGTAACCCTCGGCGGATGCATTGTGTGTCTCTGTGTGTTCTGTTTGTGTTGCTCTGCAATAGCACTGTCCAAACACTAGCTGGCTTCTATGTTTCTCTGTGACGAGTTTCTTCATGGGTGTTTTGTTTAGACCAGAAATACTTGTAATGCTAACTCAAACTCACTCATTCAGAAGTGGGAACCGGCGGATGTGCACTAATTTAAATCATAAGGTGAACACAAAGCAACAGTTTCCATCTGGAGCTCCTTCACACTTGTAAACACTGGCTCCAACAGGCTCGCTCCGCCCCCACGTGGCCCACACTCATCAACACTGCCAAGCTGACCAATCACAGAGCTTGTGTTACGTGTCTTTGCGATGTGTAGTATTTTTTTTGAGAGGTGTAGGATCGGCGTCAGCCACAGCAAAGGGTGTGTGACTGTGTGAATGCTGCGCTAGGCCATACTGTATACTAGACTCGACGATGATCTGTGTTGTTTGTTGTGTTCGTGCAGTGGGGAATGGAGAGGTGATCCACATTAAACAGGACCTAAATGGGATCTAATTTATGCAGGGTTTAAACCCAGTTGTGTGTCAGCAGTGTGTGAATATCTCCAGCCTGTATTAACTGTGATTGTTCTAATCAGACTTGATGAATGAAACACTTTGATTGACATTCTCTCTTTGTACGTGTCATCAGAGGGGGAAAGCCCCGCCCACTAGTGCCCATCTCTCCCTCATTAGCATAAACAGCAGCAGTATTTTTATAATATGGAGTAAACTTGACAGAAAAGGTGTGCTCTAATTTCTGTATTATTTTAGACTTCGTCATACATCAGACTTTTATTAGCCAGCTGATATTATAGTGAGAATCCAGAATCAGTTTTGCTTATATAGAGCATTTTGAGGGATGTAAACAACAACAATGGTCCCAACATATTTCCTGTTTCACATGTTTCATTTCTACAGCTTCCGAGAATCCAAAAATGTCCACATGTTGATAAATAATGTTATGATAGCTTTAACACTTATGATTGAATCGCCTCTTGTTGCAGTTATGAAGTAGTTTGATAAGGAGGAAATGTTCATGGGCCAATGACAGCAACACATTGAAGTGCTCTATGGAAATTTAGTGAACAAAAAGCAAAGTAATTATATTTCCATAATATCCAGCATTAGTGCAGACTACAATGCATATCAATATTATTGTCTTGCAATAAATCTCCCAATAATCGGTCTTTAGAGACAGATATGCTGCAAATATTGCTGCCAGATTTACAAAAATGCTTTTGTATCGTTTCTAGTGCAAATATCAAAATATTCTTAAATTAAGAAGAATTTCTAGACAAGCAAAACATATAGTCTTGATTTTAGAAATAACGAGTCAAAATGAAGAGAGTTTTTCCTTAAAACAAGCAAAACAATGGAGGAAGCGGAATAATCTTACGTCAAAACAATATTATATAAGCTTATTGATTTAGCAATTGTTAGATACAGCGGGCAAAATACGCATTACAGACACTGTCATGTTTTTTTTCTGGGAGAAATATTTTAAAGGAGCTGTTGACATGGAATTGAAGCAGATTTTGGTAAAAACCCAAACAATACACACATAAACAAAAAATAAAATCTGAAACGTGTGTAGTAAGAATGAACTGACAGAAGGAGAAAGAGCTGAACTACTGACATGTGTTTAACACTTTATACTAAAGGCCTGATGAATGCTGTCAGACGCCTCTCATATGGAGAATGAAGCCTCATGCATTGCTCAGGTGTGAGTTTCTCACAGACTTCATCAGAGTGTCAGAATCTAGATGCTTCTGTGAGTCTCGTCTATCAAATCTGAGCTTTATTCTGCATCCTCTATTAGATTGGAGTCAGGTGATTGGCTGGGCCATTCTACAGCTGGATTTTCTTTCTCTGAAGTGTGGTTTATTAATAAACTAATTTCGAGAAGATCACGTGCTTATGATTGAACACAGCTGGTACTGCATTAACTCCGCATATTGCGCCAATCAGATGAACACAGACACACTATAAATTACCAGAGCTTTTGCTCCAGTCATCTTCATTTGAAGAATCCCCCCTTCCACCCCTACTCCTCCCCTTCTCCGATAGGGCAGCATGGAGGCCAGTGGGTAGCACTGTTGCCTCACAGCAAGAACGCCGCTGGTCTGTTCCTCTCCGGGCCGGTTGGCATTTCTGTGTGGAGTTTGCATGTTCTCCCCGTGTTCGCGTGGGTTTTCCCCGGGTTCTCCGTTTTCCTCCCACTGTTCAAAGACAGGCACCATAGGTAAATTGACTAATCAAAATAACATTCTAAGGCAACTCCTAGTCAGAGATATCCAGTAGTTCACAGTAGGGGAGTTCTTGAGACCCACCTGAGCTCAAACTCTCCTCTCGCCCTCCAAACGGGAGGAAGCCCCGGGCTCAAGGATATTCTGAGCTCAGGGCTCTCTCCCGGGACAGCATGTTAAACACGCTTTATTACCAATCATCAGCTAAGTGTGAACTCTTGAAAGCATCTGAGAGTCTCCTCGGCTGTGTTTTGGATCATTGTCTTGCTGAAATGGTTTGATCTTCCTCCTCCTGCTGATGTAGATGTTGGACTGAAGCAGCTGATCTTCATTTACTCTGAGGAAGGGCAGAGGCTTGCTGAAGAACTACTGAGAGATTTCAGCTGCTGTCTGGGCTTTCACTGCTGAACTACACCTCCCTTTCTTCATGTGTTCAACACTTTTTCCACTGTGTCATTTCACTTTATCACACACAACTTCATTTCTAAACTAATTAGATGTGTGTTCTTTGCATATATGGATTTCTTTGGTTGTTATCAACATCTGATGAACATTTCAAGTCAACAGCACCTTTAGAAATGTTTTCTGAGAGAAATAGTGATGAATACTTATTTTCCCTGCTGTATTTGGACTAGAAGCCAGACAAAATCTCTAAATAAGTCATTTTAGGTAGCAAGAAGCCCTAAAGTGTAGACCCAGGGCAAACAGCCTTCTGCGGCTCTGAGAGTGTCGAATGATGATCTGTAACACTCCCAATTTTAAACACTCCTGAATCTGATGTTAATTTTACAAGGAAAAAATAGTAGATGTTTGGTCCTTCATGATGAGTTCTTGAGTATTCAGTAATGAGTGATCCAGCGGCCTCAGTCAGCAATACAGCAGCATAACTCAACACTACAGCAGCGATCACAGGAGCTCTGGATGTTTCTGAGGGGATGTTCACATGAGGAGCTTCACACAGCACAACACTTCTCTTTTACTGTCAGAGAGAAACTCTTCTTGTTTACAACAGTTTCCTGATGATCTCAGCATGCCGCGGTGAAATGACTCAGATAATGAGTGAGGAGCACATGTGTGTGTGTGTGTGTGTGTGTGTGTGTGTGTGGGAGAGAACAACCAACATTCTGCATATTCGCTCATGATAGACACACAGTCTGTTCTGTATGTCTAACATTACCCCAAAACAACACCCCACAGATATAACATTCATCTTACAGACATGTAGCAGTGAAACACCACAGCTGAAACACACCATCACTGCAGAACACTGAGAGACAGGCTGTGCGTACTCTGAGTTCTGTCTTGTTTCTAGTCTGAATATTTAAGATTTTCTAGACACGCAGAACATATAGTGTTGTTTTCAGAAATAATGAGTCAAAATGAAGAGAGTTTCTCCTTAAACAAGCAGAATAATCTGAGAATGAGGGAAGCAGAATCATCTTATTTAAGAGCAAAAACTAGATGATTCTGCTTCCCTCATTCTCAGATTATTCTGCTTGTTTAAGGAGAAACTCTCTTCATTATTTTGGTTTTGTTTTTCATTATTTCTGAGCTTGTCTATTAAATGTTTCTTGATTAAAGAAATCTTAAATATTCAGACTAGAAACACGACTGAACTCAGAGTATAAGGGCATGTTTGTTGCAGTGTGTGACAGAATCACAGAGCTGAGCGCGGGCTCCTGAGAGTGTGTGTGGGTCAAAGGTCACTGTCTCCAGTCACCGTCAACACACCGCAGCAGTGTCACATCTGTGAACATCTCGTGTGTGTTTCCCTCAGTGCTCTCGGAGCTCAGGAACACACACACACACACACACAGAGGCAGGACGTTTATATAACGCGTGTCTTGGTCTGTCGTGTGTAATCATGGCAGGAGCTGCATCACGATGCTTCAGACGGCGCTTCATCAGCCTCCGCTGCATTACACTCAGATCAGCGCATTATCTGTGCTCATGACACACACACACACACACACACACACACTGGTTTTGGTGGTTTACAGGGACTCTCCACAGGTGTACTGCATTTTATGGAGTAAGAAAAGTCAGTTTTGTTTCTTTATGATTCAATTGAAACCTTCAGTTTTAAAAGCAGAAGCAGGTATATTTTTATAGACACACATAAAGGATTGTAAAGTGTCACGGTGGTGCAGTGGGTAGCATGATCACCTCACAGCACTCAGGTCACTGGTTTGAGTCCCGGCTGGGTCAGTGTGTGTTTCTGTGTGGAGTTTGCATGTTCTCCCCGTGTTGGTGTGGGTTTCCTCCGGGTGCTCCGGTTTCCCCCACAGTCCAAACACATGCACTATAGGGGAACTGATCAACTGAACTGGCCGTAGTGTATAAGTGTGAATGCAAGGGTGTATGGGTGTTTTCCAGTGTTGGGTTGCAGCTGGAAGGACATTCGCTGTGTCAAACATGTGCTGAATAAGTTGGTGGTTCATTCCGCTGTGGCGACCCCTTATTAATAAAGGGACTAAGCCAAAAAGAAAATGAATGATGAATCTTTTTGTTGTTGTTGATTTATAAATGATTATTACGATTAATGATTATTATTATTTTATGATAATAAAACTCTGCATTTCAAACAATTAAATCTTCTTTCTTTCTCTGCACTGAACACAGTTTCCATGATGCACCTGTGGCATCAGCTCTCAGCTCTGCTGGCACGTTTGTGGATCTGAAATCTCTGCCTGTGAGCACTAATCTTATTTTGAGTTGGAAAGTTTTGAACATAAACAGTACTGCAACTGAGTGGGCGGAGTCTACCAGGGGCGAAAGACCTTTTCCTATTGGTCACTGACAGAATGGTTACACCTACTGTTCCCACGACTGCTGTAGTGACTGACTGACATTAGTGTTCAGTGTGTTCAGGGTGCCTGAGATTCAATATTGAGATTTGATGCATCAGGGAGTTCATGTGTAAAATATATTTTTGTTCAATTGTACAATAGATTTTTTTTGCAATGCAGTGTTTTATTTTCAATTACAGTATTTTTAAAATTTAAAAAAGTTTTAATTAGGCATGTCCAGATCCGATCATGGTAAATCAGGCCCGATCACGCGGTTTCAGATTCGATCAGAATCAGATGTTACCTCCCGATCAGGACTCAAATATATATATATTCTCATTGTTTTTGAACACATCTTTAGTTATGTGGTGACACAGCGTTCAAGCTCTTTCTTGACTTCACACAGAAACAGCAGCGTGTGCAGCATGACATCACTGTGTTGCAGAGACGCTATTGGTTAAATGCCGGCAAAGTAGAACACTGAAGCAGCTTGAAAGCGTGAGTATGTCTGCGGTCTGGAGGTGTTATAAAGTGGTTGATGACATCATGGCCGTAGCAGACTGTGAGATATGTACACTTGGGATTGCCTGCCGGGTGTTTTAAGCTGAGCTGCTGTTTGTTTTTATATTAGATTTCTTTATATTTACTGTTGCACTGAAGTCCAGAAGTGAGGAATTGATGTTATTTATGACTGGATTGTTCAGGATACCTCACAGAAGTGCTCTGATTGTTAACAGAGTTGTTGAATGTTAAAATAGTGTGAATTGAATAAAAAATAAGGATCATCGTGGATCTGTTTCTTCACTCTTCTTTATTTTTTATGTACTATAGAAGTATCGCATCGGGTTTCGGTATCGGCAGATACTCAAAATCAAATGACTCGAGGGCCAAAAACCTGATCGGGACATCCCTATAGTTTTAACTACACTTTTCACTTGTAATCCTTTCTTGTTTTGCTTAAATGTATTTAGTTTTGCTCTTAAACTACATTTTTTTGAATCATAAAAAAACAAAACTGACTGCATAAATATATGTTTATATATATATATATATATTCAGTGCATTGCTTTATTGTATATAAATGTTCAGAATAAATAGAATTAAACAGAATAAAAATTTACTGTTATTTTATAGTTCATTTCTGTAATTTAACAGCTGTTTTTTTCTTTTTTTTTCCGGCAGCTGGGGTGCCAGAAAAAAAAGGAAAATAACGGCTGTTAAATTACAGAAATTAACTGTAAAATAACAGTAAATTTTAATTTAAGGAAATTTCTGTAATTTAGCAGCCGTTACTTTTACATTTTTTTTTAGCCGTAAAATTACGTATTTTTTTTACAGTGTAGGAAGAGATTAAAACACATTTAGGCCCAATCCCAATTCTATACGATTTTCGTACCCCTTTGTTTCTGGTGTGCTCCTGGAAAATCTTTGAGGGCCATCTAACGCTTCCCCTTGGCCAATTGGGACACCCTGACCCCTTCACCTGAACGTGCAAAACCAAGGCTAGGGGTACGGGGAAGGGCTAAGGGGTATAATTGGGATTGGGAATGCCAAAAGTAGTTAAGTATGACTTTGAATAACAAAGACATTAGACATGTGTGTCCTCGAAAACCACCATAGTAGAGTAAAACTAGGTCATACCAGTGTCATTATACAAAAAAACTGTCCTTTTAACCACCAAGACCACCACACACACACACACACACACACACACACACACACACACACACACACACACACACACACACACACACACACACACACACACACACAGTTGGTCAGCTAGAGCCCTGCTTGTTTCTGTGATACTGAGAGCCTTCATTCATCTGGTGTGAGATAAGTTTGCAGGTGAGCGGCTGCTGTTATCGGCTGACAGCAGCTGTATATGAGCTGTACTGCGGAGCTTCAGGACACACGGAGCGCTGTGAATGCGCTCATGTCCACGTGTGTGCGTTGCGATGACACATGCTCGTGCGTGTTGTCTTGTGACCATGGCAACAGGTCAGCTGTGAATGCGCCAGCAGCTGTGCCCGTTCTCCGGTCATGCCCTGAGCACCCGCGACCTCACAGGCTCAATGACATGCAGGAGCGTCTCTAGAAACAACAGAGATAACAAGCAGCCCTGAGCCACGCATTTCAGTAATGCTGAACAACACTCTCTCTCTCTCTCTCTCTCTCTCTCTCTCTCTCTCTCTCTCTCTCTCTCTCTCTCTCTCTCTCTCTCTCTCTCTCACTCTCTCTCTTTCCAGGAAAGTTTTAATGCACTCTGCTCCAGTTTAGGCTGCTGTCAGTATCAGATATTCTTGTTGTGGTTAATTGAGGAAGCTTTTATCATGGCACTCAGTTCATTCAGTCAGGTCCAGTGGTGGTGCAAGGAATGAGGGGAGCATCCATATGCACTTTTTGCATTGGTTTGCACTTTATTCATTCATTCATTTTCCTTTTAGCTTAGTCCCTTTATTTATCAGGGGTCGCCACAGCGGAATGAACCACCAACTATTCCAGCATATGTTTTACACAGTGGATGCCCTTCCAGCTGCAACCCAACACTGGGAAACACCCATACACACTCATTCACACACACACACTCATACACTACGGCCAGTTTAGTTGATCAATTCCCTTATAGCGCATGTGTTTGGACTGTGGGGGAAACCGGACCACCCGGAGGAAACCCACACCAACACGGGGAGAACATGCAAACTCCACACAGAAACACCAACTGACCCAATTGAGGCTCGAACCAGAGACCTTCTTGCTGTGAGGCGACAGTGATAACCACTGTGCCACCGCGCCACCCTGATTTGCACTTTACCTTTGGTTAAATGAAGTAATGTTGACAAATGGAGTCTTAGGGTGCTTTCACACTTGGGTCGATTGCCTGGTCTGAATCCAAGTTGGATTGTCACCCCTCTCCGGCTTCTCGGCTACTTTGTGTTCACATCGTGTTTTCCCTTCTGACCCTGGGACGCTTGCATCATCGGGCTGCTGTTGTGAGTACGGCGGTTTCTAGGTGACGACCACGAAAGCGGACGCCAAAATGGAGCCGTCCACCTCATCTATAATCCTCTTAGTCTATGCTGACATTATCTTCAGCAGCTCAAACACTCTAATGGCTAATGGACAGACGGCTGCTTCTCACTCAGGGCTGCTGTTTATGCTAATGAGATGGAGAGATGGGCACTAGTGGGCGGGGCTTTCCCCCTCTGATGACACGTATAAAGAGAGAATATCAATCAAAATGATTCATTCATCAAGCCTGATTAGAACAAGCACAATTAACTCATGTTCTCCATCAGAGGCTGCTGGAGAGATTCACACACTGCTAAACCCCTTATAAAGCTGATATCTGCATAATAAGCCCTCTTTAAGGCGATGTATGCTATTGCAAACCAGTAATGAGCACATGCTAAACTCCTCAAATAAGCAAGGCTTTAGTGAGTATGATGATCTGATGTTGTGCAGGACACACACATGACCGTGTGGAGCACATGCGATGGCAGATCAATCACATGCGATCATCATAATAACAGTAACACTGGGCCGTGTGCTTTAGATAACGCTGTTATATAATCTCAGTGGGTTTTCCTAATGCTGCGCCGTCGCCATGGCAACCACACTCACAAACCCTCAAAATAGCATCACAGTTGCAGCGAAAGCAAACGCACTGCTTTCTGTCTCTGTTTTTGGCTAATTGTATGTAGAAGATCCTCCGTTTGAGCAGCCCTGATGAGGCGCATCTCTGCTCGTGACTCTGGTTTTTATCTCAGACAGCAGGACAGGCTCACGTTAGCTTAGCCATGATTACGAATGTTGGAAAACATCAAAGAAATGATGCAGGATACGTACAGCGCAGATCAAACACTGCAGATGTTTCCCACAGACACACATGATGCTGTGTGTGGTGTGTGTGAGCGCCTCGATCGTCCCTCAGTGTGAGCAGATGGATCTCCACTGTTGTGAAAGATGCTTGTAAAGCGATGCTCTGGTGGACAACATCACCAAACACGCTAATATGAGCATGAAGACCTGTCCACAGCCCTGTTTCTGTCTGCTGAGTTACTACACGGACATTTCTATAGTGTAGAACAGCTACACACACACATGACTTACTAATTTAATAAATACAGAGCCTTTCAGGATGCCTTTTATTTTTAAGTGAAGTTTATTTATAAACTAATGTGGAGAGGATCACAGGCTTATGATTGACTGCAGCTGGTCCTGCATTATCCAATTTATGATTCACCAATCAGATGATTCCTAAATCGGGCGTAACATGAAGAGGTGTAACTTGTAGTATGTTAGAGGCGTAAGTTAAAGTCATGGAGACTCACATGTCAAAACTACGTTGTCGCCAAGATGGCGCTGTACATCAGTTATCAACGCCTACACCTACTCCACACCTAAACCCAACCGTCATCGGTATAAATGTCTACACATACCCCAACTCGTAACCCAACCATCACAGCTATTAACATCTACACCTACCCCAACCCTAACTCCAACCATTAGTTTATGCGTATCATGAACTCATGACGTGTTAATGTATAATTATATCATGACTTTAATTGAAGGGGGCACATCATTATTAACCCATTCTTAACCACTCATAAACCCCTTATGCACGTCCGTCTAGTGCGTTTAACTGAATAACAACAGAAAAGTGTTCAGTCAAGACCAACATGAACAGATTAAACACAGGAGTTCATGAGGAGTTGATGATGATGTGCCCCTCCACGTAAAGTCATGACACAATTATACATTAACAGCTCATCAGTTCATGTTGGTTACGTCTAGCTTAAACTTAAATGTTAATTAATACATTAATTAACAACATGCACTAACATGTAATTAAGGTAGCCGTAATTCACACATGAACTCTTGTGACTCATGTTGTAGTTGAGGTTAGTTCATGAATAACGTGTGCCCTAACTCATTATTAATTCATAATAAAGTAATGTTTATCATGCATTCATTTTCTTTTCGGCTTAGTCCCTTTATTAATCAGGAATTGACACAGCGGAATGAACCGCCAACTTATCCAGCATATGTTTTACGCAGTAGAAACACCCAAACACACTCATTCACACTCATACACTGCGGCCAATTTAGTTCATCCATTCCCCTATAGCAGATGTTGAGCCAATTCAGTGGATGGGGATGATTGGGAGGCCATGATGGGTAAGGGCTGATGAAGGGAGTTTGGCCAGGAGGGAATATAGTAAACTTTAAACTATACAGTACTATACTACACTATACTACACCACACTACACTACACTATACTATACTATACTATACTATACTATACTATACTATACTATACTTGCTATTCGATACGATATACTGTACTAAACTCTACAGTACTATACTACACTACACTACACCATATTATACTACACTGTACTATACTAAACTATTGGATACTTTACAGTACTAAACTCTACAATACTATACTATACTAAACACTACAGTACTATACTATACTATACTATGCTTTACTATACTGTACTGTACTATACTATACTAAACACTACAGTACTATACTATACTATACTATGCTTTACTATACTGTACTGTACTGTACACTACTAAACTCTACAGTACTATAGTATACCATACTATACAATACTCTGCTCTACTATACTATACTATGCTATACTATGCTTTACTATACTGTACTATACTAGACTATACTATACTAAACTCTACAGTACTATACTATACTCTACTATGCTTTACTATACTGTACTGTACTGTACTGTACTATACTATACTATACTATACTATACTATACTATACTAAACTCTACAGTACTATAGTATACCATACTATACAATACTCTGCTCTACTATACTATACTATGCTTTACTATACTGTACTGTACTATACTATACTAAACTCTACAGTACTATAGTATACCATACTATACAATACTCTGCTCTACTATACTATACTATGCTTTACTATACTGTTCTGTACTATCCTATACTATACTATACAGTACTATACTATAACTTTACTGTACTAATCTCTACAGTACTATAGTATACCATACTATACAATACTCTGCTCTGCTCTACTATACTATGCTTTACTATACTGTTCTGTACTATACTATACTATACTATACTATACAGTACTATACTATACTATACTATGCTTTACTATACTGTACTGTACTATACTATACTAAACTCTACAGTACTATAGTATACCATACTATACAATACTCTGCTCTACTATACTATACTATACTGTACTATACTAAACTCTGTAGTACTATAGTATACCATACTATACAATACTCTGCTCTACTATACTATGCTATACTATACTATACTATGCTTTACTATACTGTTCTATACTATACTATACTATACTAAACTCTACAGTACTATACTATTACTTTACAGCACTAATCTCTACAATACTATACTATACCATACTATACAATACTCTGCTCTACTATACTATACTACGCTTTCCTATACTATACTATACTATACTATACTATACTATACTAAACTCTACAGTAATATAATACTATTACTTTACTGTGCTAATATCTACAGTACTATACTATACAATACTGTACAATATTATAAAATACTCTGCTCTACTATACTATGCTAAACTCAACCCTACAGTACTATACTATATTATGCAATTACTTTACTGCACTAATCTCTACAGTACTATACTATACCATACTATGCAATACTCTGCTATACTATACTATACTATGCTTTACTATACTGTACTATACTATACTGTACTAATATCTACAGTACTATACTAAACAATACTATACTGTACTATACTATATTATGCTTTACTATACTATACTGTACTAAACTGTACAGTACTATACTATACATTACTCTGCTCTACTATACTATACTATGCTTTACTATACTATACTGTACTAAACTCTACAGTACTATACTATACTCTACTTTACAATACTGTACTATGCTTTACTATGCTATTACTTTACTGTACTAATTTCTACAGTACTATACTATACAATACTATACTGTACTATACTATACACTTCTCTACTATACTATACAATACTCTAAAGTATAGTATGGTAGAATATAGTACTGTGCTATACTCTACTATTCGATACTTCACTCTACTATACCATACTTTACTATATTCTACTATACTAAAATGAACTGTACTATACTATACTATGCTCTACTATACTGTACTATACTTTACTATATTTACTGTGCTCTACGCTGTTGTACTATACTGTACTTCACTGTACTATACTGTACTATACTATACTATACTATACTCTGTGATCAGTAGAGATGACAGTAGAAATAAACTAATAATAAAAAGTCTATTAATGACATAAACTAATGATGAAGTAATCCTGTAGCCTGAAGCTGAGAGTCTGGTCCAGAAGGCGCCGCTGACCTCCCTGTGTCCCGTACTGCACTCCTGAGGGATTCTGGGAGATTTATTTCCCAGCATTTACAGCTGTGTATCGATCCTGAGCTATATTTGTGCTGTGGGTCCTGATGGGAGCGGACTCATGTTTCTCTGGGTGAAGCTCTGACTGTGCTGGAGGTGAAAATACTCTCATCATTCACTCGCTGCGGAGCTTGGACAACTAATATATTCAAGTCTTACAGCTTTAGAGAGACATGAGCGTGAGTAAATGATGAGCAGACACACATGCATGAACACAACCTGTGGCTTTAAGATCATCTGCTCTGTGTGTGTGTGTGTGTGTGTGTGTGTGTGTGTGTGTGTGTGTGTGTGTGTGTGTGAGAGAGCGCACGCTTTTGCCACGCGCCACCTTCCCCCAGATTGATCCTGCACCTTTATGACAGTAATTTGTCTTTTATTGTCAGGTTAGAGGCTGTGGCTAACAGAGGTTACTGTAAATGCATTTCAGTCCAAACATAAATTCAAAACCCAATTAAACCCTGTGGAATAAATCCAGCATGTGCTGCTCGGGTGCTGTTACGCTGGTCTCAAGCTGCATCTAGAGTCTCGTGACCGTGCTTTTAAATCATACCAGATCAGTAAATGCATGCCTTTTCAACAGAAAAATGTCATAATATCAAATTAACAGGCAAAGGAAAAGCCAAATGACTTTAACCTGTTTGTCTACAAATAAATGTGCGTGCACAGAACACTTTCCAACACTGCACATCACAACTAGTCAAAGTCTGGACAAACCTCCTGCAACATACAGCTTAATTGAACCCCGCATCATGTGTGCATCACACTTTCCATAACAAACACACTCTGACCCGATGAGGAGGAGAACACACTGGAGGACAAAGATGCTGCAAGTTTGTTTAACTCACAGGTGTTCTGTGATATTTGTGTGAGTAATTAACCACATGATCTACATCTCTGTGTGAAGCAATCGTTTATCTGTCAGTGTAATGCACATGGCTTTGGATGAGAGCACCTACCAGTGGCACAGTGTGTAAATAATCCCAGAGCACAGTAAGCTTTCTATAGCACAACCAGTAGAACAGAAGAGCGTCACCACGGTCAGGGGTTCAACTGCCACACTCATTAACCTGCTCTGGATTACAGTGTCTGGAAATGCAAGACGTGTTCATGTGATGTTTGAGGCCAGATCCACACTAGTACATTTATATTTAAAAACAGATGTTTTCCCTCCATTTCAGCCCTCCTTCCACACTGAGACAGCACTTCTAGGAAAGGAAAACATCTTTATGAAAACGCTGTTGCAGTGAAAACAGAGGCTGTGGAAAACAATGAGGCGTTTTAGTCATGTGATGCAGTCATGTGACCAATTCAGCTAACATGCTAGGACATTGTGAAATAGATGTTTTGAATGCTGTGTGTTTGACAGCTTTATCAGTTTGTACATGCTCTATATCAGCTCTCTTCAAAGCACTGGCAATGTTTACTGGAGCTGTTGTTCAGCGGCGGACAGTTGCCAAACTTTGCAGCAATGTTTCAAAGAGATGGAAAGTAAATAGACAGCAGGCGGACATGAGCAGGTAAAAGCATCATACATCTGTGCACATGCTCAATATATCAAGCGAAGCCTTTTCAGTCGTTTTAGTGTAGATGATGGAAAGAACTGAAAATGATGGAGTGTTTGTAGACTAACACACAGTTTCCAGATTTGGATGTGTAGATGTAGGCTGAGTGATATACAGTTGAAATCAGAATTATTAAACCCTCTTTGAAATTTAACAGAGCAAGGAAATTTTCACAGTATGTCTGATAATATGTTTTCTTCTGGAGAAAGTCTTATTTGTTTTATTTGGGCTAGATTAAAAGCAGTTTTTAATAGTTTTAAAGCCATGTTAAGGTCAATATTATTAGCCCCTTCAGCAATATTAGTGTTGGATTGTCTCCAGAATAAACCACTGTTATACAATGACTTGCCTAATTACCCTAACTTTACCCTAATTACCCTAGTGAAGCCTTTAAATGTCACTTTAAGCTGAACACTAGTGTCTTGAAGAATATCTAGTCTAATATTATGTGCTGTCATCATGACAAAGAGAAAAGACATCAGTGATTAGAGACGAGTTGAAAAATTCTCTCCGTTAAACAGAAGTTGGGAAAAAACAGGGGGGCTAATAATTCAGGGGGGCTAATAATTCAGGGGGGCTAATAATTCAGGGGGCTAATAATTCAGGGGGGCTATTAATTCAGGGGGCTAATAATTCAGGGGGGCTATTAATTCAGGGGGCTAATAATTCAGGGGGGCTAATAATTCTGACTTCAGCTGTGTGTGAGTGCAGGGCCGGATTAACATAAGAGCTAGGTGGAGCTGAAGCCCCAGGGAGGGCCAAAGGAGGGGGCCCTTGATTGGCTGAAGAATTAATTTGCGCCATGATGCTGAGAACGCCCCTTTGTGTTATGCTTTCAGATGCCGATAATGTGAAGTATTCCTTTTGACTCGCTGATGTTCAAAAACAGTGATGCTGCTAAACTATAGCTGCTTTAGCTCAGATTTGAATAGCCTTGTTTAGTCCTCCATAAGGGTGACCAGATGTGCTGCTTTTTCCCAGGAACGTCCCTTTTTTCCTAGCACAGTTCCTTATTTTGACTCTACCGCGAAAACATTCCAGTCAAAGGCAGGCTAACCATGCACATTGTAGATCAAAAAGTACAATTCAAACAGTATCCGCTATTGACGTGCAGTGAGAGAGTTTAGGGTAGGTGGAATCATAAAGCGCTGTCTCTCATAATCCTGCCTTCTCATAACCGTCTGACCAAATCAAATAGCCTACACAGACAGTCAGACAGTCAAAATGTCCATCGCTGCAGAGTATATCTCAAGAAAATACATGGTTTAAGTCTAACTCAACCAGTTAGAAGGCAAATTTTTACATTATTGAATTTTCCTTTATAAAAAAGACTATAAAAGAGTAACAATCCCGAGCAATGAAATATTGCCGCTGGCTTTCATCAGACAGTATATCTGAGAAAAAAAATCTGATAGGTCACTTAATCTGCTCCTGCGTCATTAGCTACATGGCACAGGAGATTGGTTGCTGCCACCTCAGCAGCCAATGAGCTTGCTCCTCATCAGTTTCAATGCTCCGTGTTGTTTTGCGCTGTTAAGCTGCGGCTTGTTTTCAGAGACCCTCCTCCACCCCAGCTCCACCTGTGTTAGATCTGCTACAGGGGTTACATATATATTATGTTTGCAGCAGCAGCGTGTTATATTCTCGACATGTCTGTGTATATACTGGCAGTAGCAGCTCTCTGTACTTACTCTGCCATAATAATCAAAGCAGCAGCAGCAGCGTAGCAGATCTATACCGCCAAGACCAAATGCATCAACATTGCCATATACTGTAAATATTGATTATCATACTAAATCCAGAGAGTGTTGATGACAGAAATGTGTTTTTTACTGATATCGCCAGCCTGTTTCAAAACTGAAGTTCATGTTGTGTGAATAATTCATATGCTTATCCGCCTACTTTAGTAAAATAGAAATCATTAATAATAATCAAATATAAATCCAATTCGATAGTAATAATAACCAAATGAATACTAATAATAATAGCAACAACAGCAAAACAAACATTTGTGAGGCGATAACTGAAACCCTTGGGTTTGCTATAGCCCCAATATGTTCCTAATACAGCCTTGTGTGAGTGCGGTACCTGTGGCCTCCACCATGCCCTCCAGGATCACCACGATCTCCAGCTCCTCCTTGGCCATGTGCTCTCTGGAGATCTCCCAGAAGGGGCTGTGCTGGTTGATCTCGTGGCAGATGATGAGCGGAGACACCAGGAAGAGCCGGTCGTCTCCGGTGTCGTAGCCCACGTTTATGTCCGTCTGATTGAGCGGGATGAACTCTCCCTCCTTGGTCTGTTTGGACTTGATCAGCTTGGCTCTAATGGACGCCTCCACGATGTGCGAGTTTCTGAGGTCTCCCACGCGGAACATCAGGCAGAGTCGGCCATCCCGCATGGAGATGACGGCGTTGGTGGAGAAGACCAGCGTCTCGGCGCGCTTCTTGGGCTGCGAGATCTTGACGAACATGCACCCCACCATGAAGGCGTTGACAATGGAGCCCAACACCGACTGCACCAGCAGCAGCACGATGCCCTCCGGACACTTATCAGTGATGACGCGGTGGCCGTAGCCGATGGTGGTCTCAGTCTCTATCGAGAACAGGAATGCGGACACGAAGCCATTCAGGTTGTTAACGCAGGGAGTCCACTGGTTGTCTCCGATGTGCTCCAGATCTCCTCGTATGTAGGCGATCAGCCACCACATGAAGCCGAAGAACAGCCAGGTGACGGTGTAGACCAGCACGAAGATGAACAGGTTGAACCTCCACTTGAGGTCCACCAGCGTGGTGAAGATGTCCGTCAGGTAGCGGTAGGTCTCCCGCACGTTTCCGTGGTGCACGTTGCACTTGCCGTCTTTGCGGACGTAGCGCTGGATCTTCTGCTTGGAGCGCTCCCGCTCCTGCAGTGGTTTGGGGATGTCGTCCCGCGCCTGCTTGGGCAGCTTGGGTTGTCGAACCGTGACGGTGCTCTCGACATCCTGCTCCATCTGGACTTCTGGAAGATTCTGAGCCTGCAGGGAGACAGATACTGGGTTACTAACACATGTCAAGGGTGGATCTAAATGAATTTAAAACAAAACAAAAGATGCTTTGCCCCCCAACAGCACAGACTGATCGCAGTATATCAACTGTGATGATGGAGCGATTGGTGTGCATGTGAAACCATCAGATGTAGTGCTGCTTAAAGTAGAACACGTCTACCAGTCCCTACAAGATTTTTCAAGCTCAGTGAATATTGAGTGGATTTTTTGTGCATTTTCACAGCTAAACACAACAACTGAAGCAAATAATGACGTTAGTTTTGTTAGAAGCTGTCACAAAAATTTTGGCCACAAATATAAAAGATGTCCCTGTAATATCCTGGAGGGGCTGACCTACTCACTGTTGGTTCACTGCATATTATTTCTCATATATTTATGGCAAAATGCCACTGGATTCGAGCGCTGGCTGTTTCACAGCACAAAGACCTATGAAGTGTGAGAGAGGCTGCAGGTCTCTTTTCTGTTCTCAGTAAGTATTAAATTCTGATTATAGTCTTCTCATATATTCTCATATGTAAACAAAAGCATTTAAAAACATTAATGTATAGTAAGTAAGGGATAAAGTAGTCTCGTGTGGCCAGAGCTCAGACTGATAGCTAAAGGTCTGGGTACTTTGGCCGCTTTGAATGGTAAAGCCCCGCCCACTATGCTATTTGACTGACAGCTTAACCAACCAATCACGTTTTGTTTTGTGTGTGCCATGTTTATGTGTGTGGAAATGTGTGGCGGTAGAGTCAGAAGTCTTTATGACCAAAATGACACAATATTTGAAGCTTGACATTAGAAAACAAACTAGCATATAAGCAAACCTGCATGACAACGTGCTCCTCACTGTAAATCACTGATTCATAACTGTCTCAGAAAGATACACGTTTATTAATGAACGCTGCCATCAATATAAACATCACAGCTGTTTTATCCGCTCAGACTTGTTTCAAGATGGGCTGATAAAGATCGCTGCACACTAGACTACAGGAAATCCTGTGACGACTGAGGATCTGCTGAAGCGTTTCCAGAAAAGTGTGTGTGTGTGCATCAGTTTAGCCAGAGGTCTGTGGTGATGCTCGGTGGGTCGTCTGAGGCGGAGACTAGGGATAAAGTACATCCAGCCAGTTGTTATCGCAGAATAACGCCTGACAGGTTTATCAGCAGCTGTTGTTAAATGTTGTGTTCACACCAGACGTGGATGAAGCGTCAAGCGTGAGGGATTTACATGTTAAGTCAAAGACGCGATTCGTGTGAATGAAGCGGTGCGAGTTGAATGTTTTGACGCACTTAACATGCAAATCACACGAGTTAGAAAATCTGAACTTCAGCGGACATTCGCATCATGTTAACCAATCAGGAGCTTGCTCTTGTAGGGGCGTGATTATGATGTAGCGCCTGTTGTTGGTGTCCCGAGGGGGAAATGCTCTTGCCGACACCGGACAACAGCTCATCACACTGGGCTGGGCTCAGACAGAAGCACCGCTGAAAGCCTCCGTCATCCAGGTTCAGTTTCTGGAGGAGTTGATGAACTCACAGAGCTGCTGCACCTCTGAAAGATCTAGTGGACTCAGACACGGCGCCAAACGAGCCTATGCTGTTTTCAGCCTTCCTAAAGCACATAAACACAGCTACTCTCTCAGTAAAATCCATGTTTAGGGCGAGGCTATCAGTCCTTCAGGGTGAGGCTATCAGTCCTTAAGGGCGGGGCTATCAGTCCTTTAGGGTGGGACTATCATTCCTTTAGGGTGGGGCTATCAGTCCTTTAGGGTGGGACTATCAGTCCTTAAGGGCGGAACTATCAGTCCCTTAGGGTGAGAAGAGAATATCAGTCCCTTAGGGCAAGGCTATCAGACCTTAAGGGCGGGACTATCGTTTCTTTAGGGTGGTGCTATCAGTCCTTTAGGGTGGGACTATCAGTCCTTTAGGGCGGGGCTATCAGTCCTTAAGGGTGGGACTATCATTCCTTTAGGGCGGGGCTATCAGTCCTTAAGGGCGGGACTATCAGTCCTTTAGGGCGGTCTATCAGTCCTTTAGGGCGGGACTATCAGTCCTTTAGGGCGGGACTATCAGCCCTTGGGCGGAACTATGGGTCATTTAGGGTGCGTCAATCTTCCTTGATTTTGTTAGCAACACCCAAATTTCAATAATCCAATCGGTTCCCAAAGAACAAAATCATGCTCCACCCTACATTATTTGCTAATTTCAGGACTGTTTAAGTGGATGTACGTCATGACAGTGGAAAAAACTTCCATTTCATGACTACTTAAAATGAATATGTTCATGAGAATAAGGTTATGAAATATAAAAAGTGGACTTTTCCCTTCTGACAGGTTCTTGGTCCCCCTGTGCCCCCATTAATAAAAGCCTAGATTCACACCTGATCACCTGCAGACCCTCAGCCTCCTCCACAGCCCCTCTCGGAGGCCCATTTACCACAGTCTTTACCGCAGTGCAGAGTGCAGAGCTCATGGGGCCTCCTGAGAGGTCAGGAGAAGAGAAACAGCAGCAGCAGAGATGGGAAGGTGTGTATGACGCCTGTGCAGTGTTTATGTGTTCATTTGGACTGACCTGATTCTATCGCTAACCGTCAACCGCTCTGTCATCTTCAGTGAACATTGCTAAACTCTGACCTCATGCAGCTCAACACGTGTGCTCTAAATATACAGAGTGATGAGAGTCTGCCTCATGACATTTCTAATGGTGTTTCTGCGCTTTACTGGATCCAGCAGCATATAGAGTCAGAGACTGAGTGACTGACAGCAGACTCTGGAGAATAACCCTGATGTGCTCCGTCACCGACAGCAGCAGACCGCAGACAGACAGGTGATTCTGGCGATACACACACACACACACACACACACACTTGTGCAGCTATCTTTATGGGCTGTAATACTCTACAGCCTGTATATTCTCTCCTCTTCCCCTAAACTCAACCCTCACTGCAAACAATCTGCACTCTTACATTTGATTAATTTTCTGGTGTTACCATACTTAATTTAGGCTCAACAACATAAGAGATACAAAATATAGACACACAAGACTGCCAAATGAGAAATCCTGATGTCTTTGGCAAAACTGATAGATCATTGATTCAGTTCTAGTAAGACACCATTCCACACGACAGAGTAGAATATATAGAATAAAGATGAATAAAACAGAACACTATAGAACAGAATAGAATATAAATAAATACAATAGAAAAGAAGTGAACACTATAGAGCAGAACAGAACTGAATATAACAGAAGAGAATAGAGCAGGTGGGCTGTGATCATCTGTCAGCTCCTGCAGCTCATCATGCTGCTGATTTCCATCTGTTCCACATTAAATCCAATACAAATAACAGAAAAAGAACATAAAAGACAGGCAGGTACAGCCAGGTGTGTGTGTGTGTGTGTGTGTGTGTGTGTAAATACACTTCTGTAAAGTCTCTTTGTTGGAGTGAGAGTCATGTTTCCCAGACGCCAGCGCTGATGAGCAGAACAGAAGAGCAGCTCAGCCTGAAGATCCACAGCAGACTCTGATCTCCACTGACAGCACCATTAGAAGGAACACACTCGCTGTCAATCACAGGACACGCCTGCAGCTCACACACACACACACACACACACACACCTCATCACTGACACACACACGCACACACATATTTACAAACATATACTGCATTGGTTTAATAAGTTAAATTGTTCTCTGATAGGGCGGCATGGTGGCGCAGTGGGTAGCACGATCGCCTCACAGCAAGAAGGTCTCTGGTTTGAGTCTCGGCTGGGTTGGTGTTTCTGTGTGGAGTTTGCATGTTCTCCCCGTGTTGGCGTGGGTTTCCTCCGGGTGCTCCGGTTTCCCCCACAGTCCAAACACATGCGCTATAGGGGAACTGATCAACTAAACTGGCCGTAGTGTATGAGTGTGAATGAGTGTGTATGGGTGTTTCCCAGTGATGGGTTGCAGGTGGAAGGGCATTCGCTGTGTAAAACATATGCTGGAATAGTTGGCGGTTCATTCTGCTGTGGCGACCCCTGATGAATAAAGGCACTAAGCCGAAAAGAAAATGAGTAATAAATGATTGTTCTCTGATATCCACATAGCAGGTAGGTGACTTCGGTAAGTTCAGAAAATGTCCAGGAATGGTGTTATATGCTCATTTATTACAATCAGAAGGTCCATAATTGACCATATTTGGATCAGTCTTGAATAATAATGAGCTCCACTCTGACATGCAGCTCTCATAGACACACACACACACACACACACACACACACACACACATATACACACACACACACACACAACACACACACATCATGATGTACACTGAACGCAGCAATATAATAATAATTAATGTAAAAACAAATGAAGATGCCTGGGTAATGTTTTCTCTGAAAGCTCTCTAATATAAACCCATCACAGTAATGTGAATTAATGTTAAGTAATGTTATTTTGCTCATCAGATCTGTTGTGGATAAAGCAACACAGGCTCGGATACGTACACCCGTCTACATTTATTGAGAGCGGATTATGTTGCCAGAGGTACATACAGTATGGCTGCATTTCCTCTTTAAAATGAACCCTATGAGCCGGTTTGCCCAGTAGCTCTCTGCATACATGATGGACGAGGGACAAGAGACTGAGCTGAGCGCAACAACAAGTCTGGTGAAGAACGGTTCCAGAAAGCAGCTAAAACAAAAGCAAAAAAATATCTATATCCTCCACAGTTTAGGAGGAACTGTGGTACAAACACAATCTGACACCTGTACCTGTGCGCTTCATATCAGCACTGAAATAATGAACCTCATGCAGACTGACATCACTGCTACACCCTCATGGAGATCATCAATTCAGTGGTGTAAAGTAACACATTACCAACACTCAAACTACAGTACTTGAGTAGCTTTTCTCAGGAATTGTAGTTTACTAAGTAGTTTTATTTTTGCTTTCCCTTGAGTACATGTTTAGTGCAGTATCAGTACATTTACTCCACTACTGTCCTTCAAC
>LR812528.1:232500-295000 GCA_903798195.1 Danio kyathit
TACTGCAATAATAGTATATACAATATCCAGAGAATATCTCAGAGAAGTGTGATCAATATAATTAGTTTAATAGGCCAAGCATTGGAGTCCTGCATGCATGGTTTATTCAACCCTGACCAATCAGATGAGGCCTTTACTGTGTTTAGCTCCGCCTCTCCAGCGGCTGCTGTTAGTGAAGCTGGAGCTGAACATAAACACTGATATTACTGTATTACTATAACACTGATGCTGGAGAGCCACAGCAGACAATCAGAGTCATTTCTGGTGTTTAAAGTCTAAATGTTTGTACCTTAATATATAGTTTTTTATTTAGTTAGCTCAGAAAAATATCTATTACCTGTTTATTTCAGTATGATCATTACAATTTTTTTAAATTTTGCATAATAGCGCTTTGCAAGTTAGTCATATCATAAAAAATAAAATGATCGCAACATTCACTCGTTCATTTTGCTTTGGCTTAGTCCCTTATCTATTAGGGGTCACCACAGTGGAATGAACCGCCAGCTATTCCAGCATATGTTTTACGCAGCGGATGTCCTTCCAGCCAGTACTGGGAAACACCCACACACACTCATTCACACACACACTCACACACTACAGCCAGTTTAGTTGATCAATTCCCCTATAGCGCATGTGTTTGGACTGTGGGGGAAACCGGAGCACCCGGAGGAAACCCACACCAACACGGGGAGAACATGCAAACTCCACATAGAAACACCAGCTGACCCAGCCGGGACTCGAACTAGTGACCTTCTTGCTGTGAGGTGACAGTGCTAACCCTTGAGCCACCGTGACGCCCCATATATATAACACACACACACACACACACACACACAGTATGCAGACATGTTTCCTGTGAGCGCAGAACACACACGTGACTCTCCAGGTGTTTGTCGAACATGAGCCATAATCACTGAGCAAACACACACACACCTGAACACACAGCAGCTCACCTGGACATCCGTCAGCACTGAGGGACACTGGCTAATCCACACACACACACACACACCTGACTCAGCACAAACACACACGCACAAACACACACACACATACACACACAGAAGCGTCTCTGAACATCATCAGGTCTATTTCCAGCACTGATCAACAGCTCTCTCTCTCTCTCTCAGTCTCTCAGTAGGTCAGAGCGTGAGCATGAGCTGCGTTTAATATTTCATATTTCTTGAGTCTCGCTGGGCTTCTGTTGCAGTGGCATCACTGGACGAATCTGTGGGTGGCACAATAAAACGCACAAACACCTCTAATGTCCCACAATCCTCTGCGTTTGATCAGCTAACACCAGCAGCAGCAGCAGCATTACAGGCATTATTATTACTGTAATAACCGTCCAGAAACACCAACATCAGAGTCTTCCTCTGAAACAGCAGAGCATCAGCGAACAGCAGCAGATTACACAGACAGCATCAGTCCAGTGTCTGCATTACTGTGATCTACTGTACATCCTCCAGTGTCAAGCAGACACTTTTCACACCCTCCAGAGCTGAACGACATCAATATCTTACACTGACCTCATTTTACAATATTACATAACACACACACACACACACACACACACACACACACACACACACACACACACACACACACACACACACACACACACACACACATCTACAAGTCTTCCTAAAACAATTTGTACTTATTTATGATTCATACTCGAAGATAATTGGACTGAAATGTCTGTACATTTTTGATGTGAACTCACAATATAAGTGTGTGTGTGTGTGTGTGTGTGTGTGTGTGTAATGGTGAGTAGTTTTTCTAAACACATTGTTTTCATTTAAAGGCACAGTTCACCCCAAACTGAAAGCTCTGTCATCATTTACTCTCTTGTTCTCTGTTGAACACAAAAGAAGATATTTAGAAGAATGCTGGAAACCTGTAACCATTGACTTATATAATATTTGCTTGTCCTACTAGGTCAATAATTAGCAGTTTCCAGCATTCTTCTAAATATCTTCTTTTGTGTTCAACAGAATGATGAAACTCATACAGGCTTGAACCCACTTGAGAATGAGTACAACCAGTGAGTAAATGATCATTTTTGGGGGAACCGTCCCTTTGAGTTCTAACACTTATAATTAGCTTCTTCTGTAAATGACCTCTGCAGCGTCCCCAGTCAGACAGAGAGAGCTGATGAGTGTAAGAAAACAAGGTGACAATTCACACCATTAACTACTGGATTATCGCCTGCCTATTATTAAGATATGAGCTAGGGCTGCACATAATGTCATTTCAGCATCTACTGTATATCGCCGTGTTTAAATCCAGATCTGCAATGTCAGTTTTAGTTTATTCATCCCTCAGGAAGTTTGCTGTGGAGTCATGATGGAGTTCAGTCTGAACAGGGTGAAAGTTTGGATCATTCTGATGGTTTGCTTTGTTAAGGCCTCTGACTGTACCATCTCAAGAGCAGTTAAAGCATCTGTGGATAAGAGATTATTGAACTGATTATCACTTGTAGCTTTGACAAATATCCTTCATTTATTTTCCTTTGACTCAGAGGGGGTCGCCACAGCGGAATGAACCGCCAACTATTCCAGCAAATGTTTTACACAGCGGATGCCATTCAAGCCGCAACTCATCACTGGGAAACACCCATACACACTCATTTACACACACACTCATACACTATAAGGCCAGTTTAGTTGATCAGTTCCCCTATAGCACATGTGTTTGGACTGGGGAAACCGGAGCACCCAGAGGAAACCCACACCAACACGGGGAGAACATGCAAACTCCACACAGAAACACCAACTGATGGGACTCGAACCAGTGACTTTCTTGCTGTGAGGCCACAGTGCTAACCACTAAGCCAGTGAGCCAGTCTTTGGAGTGAATGCCAGGCGTTACGTTTGGAGAAAAGCAGGAACAGGAAGACTAGTCAGGATAGAGGGAAAGATGAATGCAGCAATGTACAGAGACATCCTGAATGAAGACCTGCTTCAGAGTGCTCTTGACCTCAGACTGGGGCGACGCTTCATCTTCCAGCAGGACAATGACCCAAAGCACACCGCCAAAATATCAATGGAGTGGCTTCACAACAACTCAGGGAATGTCCTCGAGTGGCCCAACCAGAGCCCAGACCTAAACCCTATTGAACATCTCTGGAGAGATCTGAAAATGGCTGTACACTGTCGCTTCCCATCCAACCTGATAGAGCTTGAGAGGTACTATAAAGAGGAATGGGCAGAAATTCCAGGTGTGCTGAGCTTGTGGCATCATATTCAGAAAGACTTGAGGCTGTAATCTCTGCCAAAGGAGCATCAACAAAGTGTTGAGCAAAGGCTGTGAATACTGATGTACAGGTGATTTATCAGGTGTTTATTCTTAATAAATTTTCAACAATTTCAGAAACTCCTTTTCACATTGTCATTATGGGGGATTGTGTGTAGAATGTTGAGGAAATGAATCAATTGAATCCATTTTGGAATAAGACTGGAACATAAACACATGTGGAATAGTGAAGCGCTATCAATACTTTCCAGATGCACTGTATATTGCACATCTCACACTATATCATACAAAAACAAAACATTGCAATGTCATAATATGGTGCAGCCCTAATATGCACTGTTTGTAAGCATTTATAAAGTGTAATCTTATTCTACATCCCTAATCCTATACCTAAACCCAACTATAGCTTACTGACTATTAATAAGCAGCTAAAACTCTTAGTTAATTGTTTGTTAACAGCATTAAATGTACATTGAGATAAAGTGTGGCCACAATACAATCACCTTTTAAAAAAGCCTCAACACTGATCATCATCATCACAGCATCATCATCATCATCATCATCATCACAGCATCATCATCATCATCCTCATCATCATCACAGCATCATGTTGTGTTTCTGTTCAGATCTTCAGTCTGAAACATCAAATATGAACATTAACTCTAGGGACATCGCATTGGTTATAGAAACAGCTAATTATATGTATTATAACTTTAATGGGGTGTCACGGTGGCGCAGTGGGTAGCATGATCGCCTCGCAGCAAGAAGGTCACTGGTTCAAGCCCCGGTTGGGTCAGTTGGTGTTTCTGTGTGGAGTTTGCATGTTCTCCCCGTGTTGGTGTGGGTTTCCTCCGGGTGCTCCGGTTTCCCCCACAGTCCAAACACATGCGCTATAGGGGGATTGGGTGAGCTAAATTGGCCGTAGCGTATGAGTATGAATGCAAGAGTGTATGGGTGTTTCCCAGTGTTGGGTTGCAGCTGGAAGGGCATCTGTTAGGTAAAACATATGCTGGATAAGTTGGCGGTTCATTCTGCGGTGGCTACCCATGATTAATAAAGGGACTAAGCTGAAAAGAAAATGAATGAATGAGTAACTTAAAGCAGGGGTGTCCAAACTTGGTCCTGGAGGGTCGGTGTCCTGCATATTTTAGTTCCAACCCCAATTAAACACACCTGAACCAGCTAATCAAGCTCTTTCTAGGTACACTAGAAACTTCCAGGCAGGTGTGTTGAAGGAAGTTGGAGCTAAACTATGCAGGACACCGGCCCTCCAGGACTGAGTTTGGACACCCCTGACTTAAAGGATGACAAATCTCATCATCATTATCATCATCATCATCATCATCATCATCATCACAGTCTTGTTTTGTGTTTCTGTTCAGATACTCAGCTGAAGATGATGAATCTGGAGTTTATCCCCTTTAAATCAGACAAACGCTGCAGGCCCGTAGCCGGGTGGGGGGGAGGGGGGGGGGAGATCCACCCCCCAATGGCAAAGGTCCCGAATTTGTCCCATACATGAGCTCATTTGTCCAATTTTGACTGCTACACCATGATAAATAGTGAAAATAACCCATTGAAAAAGGCTTTAAGACCAAGCAGAATCCTCTGTTGATCGTCACATCAGTCTGACTTCAGTTTATCAGTTTTGGTCAATGCAAACTATTATTTTCTATGAGTCCAACATCCAGCTGAGCAAGAAAACACTATCAGATGTATTGTATTGTTTTTAAATAGAGAAAACATTTTCACAAGTAACTTTTATTCTAAATCTTGGACTTTACTTGAAACAAAAAATGACCGATAACAAGGAGTGAAGCACCAAAAGCGGCCCATATTAAAGCTAATTAGAAAACTAATTTGGCTATTGGTGTTATGCAAGAATCTTTAATCAAATGTACTTTTTACAAGAGAGGCTCAAATTGTGTCTGAGGAGAGCTGAATGTGCTGTCAGTTTGTTATTTGCCTAATAAAGGACAATAGACTGCAGTTTTTAATGTAAAAGCTTTCCCTAATGATATATGATGTAATAAAAATAAGTATTTATTCATGTTTCTTTATTGTAAATCTTTAGGAAATATTTTGGTACATCAAAAGTGTGGTTATGATGACCATCTGACAAACTAATCCAGCTAAAAATAGTGCTTCAAATGTCACTAAATGCAGTATTTAATCTCATAATTAAACAAAATTTAGGTGAATAACTGCGAAAAGGTGCACATTTTAAGAAAAAAAAGAACCAGCCCTTACATCAGGCTGACTGCAGGCCTGTGCTGTAATACAGTAATGTGAGATCACTGTAAAAACATCACAACTGATGGAAAATAGAGTCAAAGCGCAGCTCAGACCGGCGAATAAACAGTGAGCACATTGTCATTTTGTGTGAACTAATCCTCTAAGTTATAATACACATCATTAGCTGTTATAATCAATGCAATGCCTCTAGTTAGAAGTGTTTAAAAAATGCCTCAGTGCTGATCATTTCAGCACCAAATCTCATCATCATCATCATCATCATGCTGTGTTTCTGCTGTTTTTGTGGCACAGAGCTTCAGCTGAACATGATGAATCTGGAGTTTACCGCTTTTGAATCAGGCAAATGCTCTATACAGCACTGAGAGATCCCTGCAGAAACATCACAACTGATGGAAAATCAGCCCAGAGCGCAGCTGAGGGCCCGGTGCGTGACCGAGGGCCGTCTGACGCAGGACCCAGCCACTGTGCTCTGGGTTGTGTTTGGTTCTGCTCTGCTCTGCTCGCTAAAGCACAGATTTCTCCCTTTCACTGGAAACATGAGCCAGGCGGCCATCATCATCATCATCATCATCATCATTGCCATGGCAACACACAGCTCCATCCGTCAGCCGCTCACAATGGCAGATGCTCGGTGTGCCAAGTGAAGTGGCAGCGTCTCCAGAACCACAAATACACCAGTGAAACCAGTTCGAGCGGAGCTGGCCAGCAGACCCTCCTGCGTAGGCGTCACATGTTCAATGTTCGCCTAATAATTAGATTTGAGGAGCCAGCACGGCCTTCAGCAGCGGCACAGGCTCTCGACTGCACGCTCATTTAATTAGCAGCTCATGCATATCATTAGCGGGAGCGCAGACGTCACCGCCGCCCCCTGATCAGCTCCGGCTCCACACACTGTCCGTCACATCATTAATCAGGCCGCAACACCTGCGGAGAACTTTCTGAACTTACATGAGTGAGTGTTACGCAACTGTGACACACAAACGCACACACAAACACACACTCACGGCAGATATAACGGAGCTTCAGCGCGCGCTCTTCACCCGGGTCTCCATGGAGACGAAGGCGACCGGCACCAGAACCGATGCCGGATCCGCGCTGTTGCTCCTCCGCGTTCTTCGATTACCGAGAGCCTTACGTAAGGAGAAATGGAGAAACGGCACCGACAGTGATGGAGGAGTGAAGGCGACACACGTACCAGACTGCGCGTTCATTCATTCAGCCATCCGTCCGTCCGTTCATTCGTTCTTCATCCTGTCGAGCTTCAGTCTTCAGTAATGGAGAAGAAGACGCGCATTATTCCCGGAGAGAAACCCGGAGAGCCCTCATCATCATCATCCTCCCATCCCGACATGATCTCTAATGAAGCACAGACTGACTGAGAGAGGGAGAGGGAGAGGGAGAGAGAGAGAGAGAGGGAGAGAGAGATTCTTCTGGCGTCACAGGTTCGAGTCTTCCTGATGCATTCAGCGCGTTTCCCCCTCAGACGCGCGTTTATCACATCGAAATTAGCTTGATTACAGATACACATTTACTAATCTAGCCTATATATGTTGATGAATAAACTAAATGTACAGTTGAGGGCATCATTTATTCACTCTCCTGTGAAATCTTTATTCTTTGTCAAATATTTCTCTAGTGATAGCCTAATTAATGGATACATTTGCACAGTATTTCCTCTAATGTTTGTTCTTCTGGAGAAAGTCTTGTTTGTTTTATTTGGGCTAGAATAAAAGCAGTTTTTAATAGTTGTAAAGCCATGTTAAGGTCAATATTATTAGCCCCTTCAGCAATATTAGTGTTGGATTGTCTCCAGAATAAAAACCACTGTTATACAATGACTTGCCTAATTACCCTAACTTTACCCTAATTACCCTAGTGAAGCTTTTAAATGTCACTTTAAGCTGAACACTAGTGTCTTGAAGAATATCTAGTCTAATATTATGTGCTGTCATCATGGAGAAGAGAAAAGACATCAGTTATTAGAGACGAGTTATTAAAACTATTATGATTAGAGATGTGCTCAGAAAAGATTCTCTTTCATTGTTAAACAGAAATTGGGGAAAACATATAAAATAATTAAAATTGAACAGCAGGGTGAATAATTCAGTGGTACATTTAAATTTAGCCCACTTGTAATTGCGTTCCCATTGCTGGTGCATTTGATTTGGAATCTGCGATAATGAACACGGGTGATCATCATTCATTATGGAAACGTGATTTATCAGAGCTAAAAACCAAAAAGCACCTCTTGCTGCGAAACATGGAGAAATAAATTCAAATATTACAGAAGACATAAAATTACATTAGGCTTAAAGATTAAAATAAATAACACATAAATAATCCACCATTTTCTTTCATTGTACGTGAAGAGATATATATTTGTTTTGTACTATATTAACACTATAAGGATTTACAGTAAATACTGTAGTGTTTTTGAGCATATTACAGTAAAGCACTTGAATTAATCTGTTGTGGTGATTCTACAGTTCCTATGGCAACACAACTATAATTATATAAACAAATGTGGTGGTTTCACAGTTGCTACGGTAACACAACAACTATACTAATATAAACAAATGTGGTGATTCTACAGTTGCTATGGTAACACAACTATAGTAATATAAACAAATGTGGCGATTCTACAGTTGCTATGGTAACACAACAACTATAGTAATATAAACAAATGTGGCGATTCTACAGTTGCTATGGTAACACAACAACTATAGTAATATAAACAAATGTGGCGATTCTACAGTTGCTATGGTAACACAACTATAGTAATATAAACAAATGTGGCGATTCTACAGTTGCTATGGTAACACAACAACTATAGTAATATGAACAAATGTGGCGATTCTACAGTTGCCATGGTAACACAACTATAGTAATATGAACAAATGTAGCAATTCTACAGTTGCTATGGAAACACAACTATAGTAATATGAACAAATGTGGCGATTCTACAGTTGCTATGGTAACACAACTATAGTAATATAAACAAATGTGGCGATTCTACAGTTGCTATGGTAACACAACAACTATAGTAATATAAACAAATGTGGCGATTCTACAGTTGCTATGGTAACACAACAACTATAGTAATATGAACAAATGTGGCGATTCTACAGTTGCTATGGTAACACAACTATAGTAATATGAACAAATGTGGCGATTCTACAGTTGCTATGGTAACACAACAACTATAGTAATATGAACAAATGTGGCGATTCTACAGTTGCTATGGTAACACAACTATAGTAATATGAACAAATGTGGCGATTCTACAGTTGCTATGGTAACACAACAACTATAGTAATATGAACAAATGTGGCGATTCTACAGTTGCTATGGTAACACAACAACTATAGTAATATGAACAAATGTGGCGATTCTACAGTTGCTATGGTAACACAACAACTATAGTAATATAAACAAATGTGAAGATTCTACAGTTGCTATGGTAACACAACAACTATAGTAATATGAACAAATGTAGCAATTCTACAGTTGCTATGGAAACAACTATAGTAATATGAACAAATGTGGCGATTCTACAGTTGCTATGGTAACACAACAACTATAGTAATATAAACAAATGTGGCGATTCTACAGTTGCCATGGTAACACAACTATAGTAATATAAACAAATGTGGCGATTCTACAGTTGCCATGGTAACACAACTATAGTAATATAAAGAAATGAGCCAGTACTGTAGTTTGCTTCAGCTATAGGGTATATTATACTACAATACACCACAGTTTACTGTAGTAAATCTAAAGTACACCACATATCACAGTTTATTCATACTTTATAGTTAGGATTACAGTATGCTGGAGCGCTCATTAACCCTAACACTGTTAACACTAACCCTACAGTATATGGTTCATAATAAGCACTGCAGTATTTATTATAAATGACTATACTGTTTTTCATATCATATCTTATTGATCATTACTCACATTAATCATGCTTCATAAATGAGCTGAAACTGATCTGTATTTGTAGACGGTTCAGTTTCACACACACAGATCATCAAACACACACACCGTACACTCATCGGGAGGTTCCGGAGCGCTCAGGAGAGTCCTGTGATCAGCATGTTGCAGTCGGGAGCATCTGAGGCCACCGCGGCTCCCACAGGACGTCAGCAGGGCCCCGGGGCCCGAGCAGCTGCACAGGCTCCTCTGTGGGGATGCCAGATTGGGTCCATTCGCTCCGACCGCTAATGACTGCAGATCAGCACAGTGACAGACACAGCTGCTCTGACGGAGCGGAGCCCGGGGCCCTTCACACGCTCACACACACACGTGCTAACACACAAACACATGCTAACACACTAATGCACTAACACATACACAAATGCCTATACACACACGTGCTATTATGCACGCACACACACACACCTACTCTACAGCAATCTCACACACACCAATGCATACCTATATCTACAAGAACACACTAACATACAAACACAGGTACACATACACACTAACACACAAACAGCACAGACACACACACACACACAATGCATACTCACACACATACTCTTACAGACAGACACACTAACACACATACATACACACACACAGATACACATACACAAAAACACATGCAACACACACAAACCCACGTTAACACAAACACACATGATAACACAAACGCATGCTCACACACATACTCTCACACAGACACAAGCTAACACACACCAACACACACCTTTTCCTCACGGAGACCAAAGAAATCTCCCCACATGGTCAAAATCTACTGGTATTGCTGTAGATGTGTGCACATTTAGTCCCCACAATGTAAGGAATGCAAGGTACACTCTCACACACTAACACACTCTCTCTCTCTCACACACACACACACACACACACACACACACGCAGACATGAAAGGCAGTGAGCAGCAGACAGCATATGACCTGCTGTGACACACTGTGAGAATCATGTTTGAGTGTTTCAGAGCAGATCAAAGGCCACACACACACACACACACACACACACACACACACACACACACACACACACACAGACAGACAGACAGACAGACAGAAGCGTTGTTTCCACACCTTCATTATTTATTCATCACTGATGTCTTTAGCTGAATCTGTATCTTTGATGCCACAGATAATCACTCATTATTTACTCACTCGCTTTCCTTTAGCTTAGTCCCTGATTTATGAGGAGTCACCACAGTGGAATGAACCGACAACTACTCTGGCTTATGTTTTATGTGATGAATGTCTTTCCAGCCACACTCCAGCACTGAGAGTACACAAACTCATGGACGGCCAGTTTAGTTGATCAATTCCCCTATAGCGCATGTGTTTGGACTGTGGGGGAAACCGGAGCACCCGGAGGAAACCCACACCAACACGGGGAGAACATGCAAACTCCACACAGAAACACACACTAATCGATTAATAATTGACTGAATTTCAAGACCTCTTTGTTTGTGTTGCTGCCATTCTTTAACCTAAATGCTCAGTCCAAATGTGATGGTCTCCGTGTTCCTCAAGCCCTTTCTCCTGCTTCAGGACTGCAGTGAATGCTCCTGCTGTTAGGGCTGCATGCACAGTGCAGTATGGTCAAGCCTTCATATCTGCATATCTTCACTGTGTTGTAGTTTAAACCATCTGAAGTTTCTACTGCTGCCAACTACCACATACAGTTGAAAGCAGAAGTTTACAGACACTCTAACACAGGGGCTTTCAAACTTTTAGGACACACGGCCCCCCAAGTTTGTCCAATTTCACTCGACAAGATGCACACACAAGGCTGTCAGTAAAGGACCGCACACACACACAGATCATGAACAATGTTGCCAGATTGGGCGGTTTTGAATTTGCATTTCGGCGGGTTTTGGATATCTTTGGGCTGGAATCAGTCAGCTACATCTGGCAACACTGACCACGAAAGGCGGAAGTTTTGTTCTTTCTACTTGTCGTGCGCTATCAAATCCCATTAAAACATCTTCCACCAGTCCTTACTAAATATTCACGTCTAATAACCCAGTTTGTCATGGGGGCATGAATGAAATGTTCATGAGTGAAAGTGCCGAACTGCAGTTAAGTCGAAAAATTAAAGATGAAACACCCGAAATGACATGAGACTGCAGGAAACGTGGATATCCTGGTGAAGCAACATTTAAAAAGCACTTCACGTAACACCTTAATCATATTATTGTCTTATTCAGATTAAGGCAAATAACTATTACTGATGTCCATGTAAAGGTAGTCTGTATGTCTTCATGTCGCATGTCTTCAAAGTAAGTGAACGATCCAGAAGGGCGTCCTGCTGATTTGATTCAGAAGGGCACTGTTTTGTCAGACGCTCACCGGTTTGACTTTCATTCACCCGTTAAATAACACCCGCTCCATTTTATTTGCATATGTTTTACTGGTACGCATAAACTCTACAGGTGCCTGATAGTTAGATGTGGAACTAACTTAATCCGATTCACTCTAGTGAACGCATAAAAATCCTCATCATAATTTACTCGCGTGCACGCCTCAAATTCTCGCGCCCCCCTTAATAGGTGCTGGCGCCCCACAGTTTGAAAACCCCTGATCTAAAAAACGGAACATAAGCATTCTTTAATAAATGTCTGATGGTAAATCACTAAACGTTTACTATTTTAGGTCTGTTAGGATTACCTAAATCATCTACATTTGCTAAATGCCAGAATAATGAGAGAATTGTTTATTAATTTCTAGTCAGTCAGAAGTTTACACACATTTCCTTGGTATTTTTTAGCTTTGCTTTTAAACTGTTTAACTTTGGTCAGATGTTTTGGGTCTCCTTCCACAAGCTTCTCACAATAGTTTGCAGGAGTTTTGGCCCATTCCTCCTGACAGAATTGGTGTAACTGAGTCAGATTTGTAGGCTGTCTTGCTCGCACAAGCTTTTTCAACTCTGCCCACACATTTTCAATAGGATTGAGCTCAGGGCTTTGTGATGGCCACTCCAAAACATTCACTCTGTTGTCCTTAAAGCACATGTTAACTCATTTGGCAGTATGCTTAGGGTCATGGTCTGTTTGGAAGACCCATTTGTGGCCAAGTTTTAATCTCCTGGCTGATGTCTTGAGATGTTGCTTCAGTATTTCTACATAATGTTCTTTCTTCATGATGCCATCTACGCTGTGAAGTGGACCAGTCCCTCCTGCAGCAAAACAGCCCCACAACATGATGCTGCCGCCGCCATACTTCACAGTTGGGATGGTGTTCCTAGGCTTGTAAGCTTTCCACTTTGTCCTCCAAATGTAACACTGGTCATTATGGCCAAACAGTTCAATCTTAGCTCCATCAGAGCACAGGACATGTCTCCAAACATTAGTCTTTTCCCAGTGTAGTTTAGCTAATTGTAATCTGGCTTTTGTGTTGATTCTGGCTTGTTGATTTTCTCATGTTGTCCCACAAGGAAGCAGTGTGTTTGAGGTTTTCCTTCAATACTATTCTACAGTTGTGCCTCCAATTAACTCAAATGTTGTCAATTAGCCAATCAGAAACTTCCAAAACCTTGACACCATCATCTGAGCTTTTTCAGAGGCAGAATAATCTTATTGTATGTAAACTTGACTTTCAAGAAGAGTTAGAACAATTTCTCCAAAAATCTCTTAGAAACAGCAATATAACAGAAACAAATGTGATCATCCTGACTTACCTACAAGAGGAAAAGTTTAGTCACATACATTAACATCTGACTTTATTAAATGGTGATGAGCCTTTATACAGTGGATGGAAACTTCTGCTCTCAACTGTATATGCTAATGTGCTGCTTTGCATGAACCATAGTGGACGCAATTCAGTTCAGTTCAAAAAGTATAGGGGCAGCACGATGGTTCAGTGGTTAGCACTGTGGCCTCACAGCACTCAGGTCTCTGGTTTGAGTCTTGGCTGGGTCAGTGTGTGTTTCTGTGTGGAGTTTGCATGTTCTCCCCGTGTTGGTGTGGGTTTCCTCCGGGTGCTCCGGTTTCCCCCACAGTCCAAACACATGCGCTATAGGGGAATTGATCAACTAAACTGGTTGCAGTTGTACTATCAGAATTTCAGAATCAGTCGGGCAATAAATTGACTAAAGTTTCTCTCCATTTAAAGATGTTTACTGAATTTTCAGCATCATGACAATAAACTCCAGTCAAAACTTTGGGTGATTGGAAAGACCCACCCCCCACTGACAAAGGTTCAGAATTTGTCCCATGCATACATAAGCTCATTTGTCCTATTTGGACTGCTACTGTACACTAGCATAAATTATGAAAAGAACCCATCAAAGGCTTTAATACCAAGCAGAATCTGACGAAAGAGATGTCATCTTTCACTACTGACCTACTGTACTGTTATTAAATAGAGAAAACATTTTACAAGGAACTTTAATTCTAAATATTGAAATAAATGACCAAATTTAATTACTAATTAAGCTATTGCTGTCATACATGAGTTTTCAAAAGTACTTTTTACAAAAGAGGCTTGAAAAATCATTAAGCTTTACATTATTATTATTATTATTATTATTATTATTATTATTATTATTTTGTTTTAATTGTTCATTATTCAAATGGCCAAATTGTGTCTGAGGAGAGCTGAATGTGCTGTCAGTTTGTTATTTGCCTAATAAAGGACAATAGACTGCAGTTTTTAATGTAAAAGCTTTCCCTAATGATATATGATGTAATAAAAATAAGTATTTATTCATGTTTCTTTATTGTAAATCTTTAGGAAATATTTTGGTACATCAAAAGTGTGGTTATGATGACCATCTGACAAACTAATCCAGCTAAAAGTGCTTCAAATGTCACTAAATGCAGTATTTAATCTCAGAATTAAACAAAAATGAGGTGAATAACTAAATAAAAGGTGCACATTTTAAGAAAAAAGAACCAGCCCTTACATCAGGCTGACTACAGGCCTGCTGGAATAGTTGGCGGTTCATTCCGCTGTGGCGACCTCTGACAAATAAGCCGAAGGAAAACAAATAAATGAATAAAAGCACAGCATGCACTAGTCTGTTTTTATCAATGATAATGATTATAAATGTTTGTTGATGATCAAATCTGCATTTTACAGTGATTATAGTGATCATGTGACACTGAGGTAATGATCCAGTGTTCAGTCACAGCATCAAACACAGTCTACAGCATCTCTACATAGAGAACTACCATGAGTCCTTCAGTTATTAGAGATTATACTGTAGTTATGATCACACACACACACACACACACGTCTGCTGCTGCTTTAAATCACTAGTTAACAAGACGCTGCAGAATCAATTCCCATATTTCACAGAGAAGATCCTCCTGCTGCCAGTGCACACGCCTGAGCGACGGCCGGCGAGAACAGACCTGCTCTCTCTCACACACACACACACACACATTGACCAGATCCTCCATCTTCGGACTGACTATTCATCTTTAACTGAACCTCTAGATTTACAGCACAAACATGCACTAAAATGAAGTGTACCAACACACACACAAAGCATGCACGCACACACACACACACACACACACACACACACACACACACACACACACACACACACACATATATGAAGTGTGTGTCTGATCTCTGACTGTGAGAGCAGCTGCTGACCAACATGTACAGGAAGCTGATGCTGTGAGAGCTGCTCACTTCCTGCCCAAAACACAACCCAATCCTGCCCGCAACACAAACCTGCCCATAAATCAGACTTGCCGACAATCCTCAGTCCGTCACACACACACACACACACACACACAGCTCCTCCTCTGGTCTCGTGTCTCTGCAGGATGACGAGTGAAGTGTTCAGGGGACGCGTCTGACTGGAGCAGATCAACTCTGATTATTGATTATTAATTATTACCTTTGATTATTCATGATTAACAGATGTCCTGCAGTGTGTGACAGCAGTGCTGCGGCTGAAACCGAGGCCTCCATTACACTTCATCAACACACACTCTTGCATGCACACACACATGCACTCTCTCACACACACACTCTCAGACTTCAGATCATTTATTGAGGGACTTTAGATTATTTTGACACACACAAAAGCTCATGTCAGCCAGAATACTGAGTGGGAAAGTACCTCAACATGCAAATCATACACAGACACAAAATGAAAGTCAGTAAGTTTATGATGTGTGTCGTTTGTCGAGTAACACTGTGGTCATACTGACCTGCATGTGGGCTTAATCCTCCATGAGTGATGATCACCTTCTGAAGAACAGCGATAGAGATGGAGTCCTGCTGCTGCTTTATCTACATGTGTGTGCTGCTGTTTGTGAGACTGCATGTGTTTGTGTGTGTGTGTGTGTGTGATGGTTCAGTAGATGTGTAACAGCGCCCTCTGCTGCATCACTCCTCTATACACCATTTAAGACATTACATCGCTTGATAAGACCCGTCTGTTAGTCTTTATTATTATTTATTAATGCTACAAACAAAGATGGGATTGTGGGCCAAATCAAAGGGTTTCCAAGAGCCAACTCTGTCCCGCAGACCCTCCTGTGGGCATCTAAAGTTACAGAGTCTTTTCATAAAACATCAGCAGTCGGCCATATTAGAGAGCAGAATGTAAATAAAGACACTTAACTGAAGGAAACTCGCCTATTTTCCTGATTATTGATGCTGAGAATGATCAATTATTGCCATATTTATCCTCTAATTAGTCAGCTCTAGAATACTAGAAGACATAACATCGCTTGATAAGACCCGTCTGTTAGTCTTTATTATTATATTACTGCTTCAAGTAACAGACACAAAGTTCAAACCCACACAGGAAAATGATGATAGTGATAACAATAATAACAGTAACTTAATGAAGCACGCTGAAGAGTAGTAAAACATAAAGAATAAATAACACAGAATAAATAAGTCCAGAGGAAAGACTTCAGTGACGTCATCAAATAATTATTCTAATAGTCCACAAGTTCTGCTGTTTCTTTAGTGTTTGACCCAGTCTAGGGGATTTATTATTCATTTATTCATTTTCTTTTCAGATTAGTCCCTTCATTTATCCGGGGTCACCACAGCGGAATGAACCGCCAACTTATCCAGCACATGTTTTACGCAGCGGATGCCCTTTCAGCTGCAACCCATCTCTGGGAAACACCCATACACACTCATTCACACTTATACACTTTGGCCAGTTTAGTTGATCAGTTCCCCTATAGCGCATGTGTTTGGACTGTGGGGGAAACCGGAGCACCCGGAGGAAACCCACACCAACACGGGGAGAACATGCAAACTCCACACAGAAACTGACCCAGCTGAGGCCCAAACCAGCGACCCTCTTGCTGTGAGGTGACAGCACTACCTACTGCGCCACTGCGTTGTGTATATATATACATATAAATATATCAGTTTCAATTATAAAGTGTGAAAAGTTAGAGATGAAAGCGAGGCGGAAAGATGACGTCACTTCACTGATCACATGACCGCCTGTGCTGACTTCACCAGGGCTCTTCTGCCATCTGCAGGATACGTATGATAACACACACACACACACACACACACACACACACACACACACACACACACACACACACACACACACACACACACAGTTTGTCAGTGTGTTTGCATTTTGACCATAAAAATACCACAGTAATTACTCAGCCATTATCCTGCTGACTGGGGTTAATAGCAAACTGCCCAGCGCGACGCCACTCTAATATTCATTCAGAGAAGCAGTAATTAGATTGTTTTGACTAATCATGTCACTTCAGATATCTGTAAACATGTTGTAAATGTTGTGTCACACATACACACAGCTAATTAGACACTTCGGAGTTACCCTGCTGAAAATCCAGCTTAAACTTTAGCTGGTCGACCGGCCTGGTTTTAGAGGGGTTTTGGCCATTTTCAGGCTGGTCTTAGCTGGTCAGGCTGGGAGATGACTAGCTAAAACCAGCTTGACCAGCCAAAACCAGCTATGTCCAGCTTAAACCAGGCTGGAAATGGCCAAAACCCCTCTAAAACCAGGCTGGTCGAGCAGCTAAATCCAGCCAACCATCTTAGGCTGCTTTAAGCTGTTTTTTCAGCAGGGTAAGCAGCTGATCCTGTCAGTGAGACATCAGGAAGTCAACACAGGGATCTGGAGTCCACATGAAAACACTGTACATGCATACATGCTCAATATACCAGGTCAGGATCAACAGATTTATTAAATTATTGTACATAAAGCTAATGTTTATGGTCAGTCAAGCATGAGGGCATTATTACAGGCATGTTCAGCAGAGGTCAAAGGTCATCAGATCTTTACTTCAGCGATTGGTTATATGTTTGGCAGCTTGTCCTTTTAAGGTGCTGCATGTCAGTTTTTGGCTCTCCTAAGTGCTATAATATGTCTGCAGATATTTAAGAATCAGGCTAGTGAACATGTTCATCTGAGAAACAAACAGCCTTTGATCTGGTCTGTGTAACTCCGCCCACCGCCAGCTTATATTGCAGCACACGGGTTGCCAGGTGGTGGAAAACATTCATTCATTCATTTCCCTTCGGCTTAGTCTCTTTATTCATCAGGGGTCGCCACAGTGGAATGAACCACCAACTATTCTAGCATATGTTTTACACAGCGGACGCCCTTCCAGCTGTAACCCAGTACTGGGAAACACCCATACACACTCACACACACACACACAGACTCATACACTACGGCCAATTTAGCCTACCCAGTTCCCCTATAGCACATGTGTTTGGACTGTGGGGGAAACCGGAGCACCCGGAGGAAACCCACACCAACACGGGGAGAACATGCAAACTCCACACAGAAACACACACTGACCCAGCCGGGACTCAAACCAGAGACCTTCTTGCTGTGAGGCCCAGTGCTGAGGACTGAGCCACCGTGGAAAACAGCGTATTTAATTTCAGTCATGAAAGCTCTCAATGTAAAAATGCTGAAACTGCGCCCTCTAGAGGACAGCAGCAGCCTCTGAAATAAGATTCAGTTGTAAAACTCACACAGAGGTGGTTTTTAATTAGCAAATAATACAAATATTACCAATGCAAACAATTGCTGATCAGCTTACAGTCATCATCAGGCACGCTCGCTCTTGTTTGTGTTGTCAATCTGGCAACCCGCATGTGCATCATGTTGGAGGAGAGGCCGAGTGGACAAAATTATTTTCAATGTGACTGCAATAGCCAGCTCAACCACTCTGCGTTCAACTCGAACCTAAATAATGCTGACTTCTGTTATTTAGAGCCTAAACAGGTCTCCCATGATCATATTCATTCCAGGATGACAATGCTGATATTCACTCGTCTCAAGCTGTAGGAGAAGGCCAGACCTTATAGAGCAGTGGTGCCCAAACTATTTCGTATGAAGGGCGAAAAACCAAATATCACTGAGAGCCGTGGGCCAAAGCTAAATATTCATTCATTCATTCATTTTCTTTTCGGCTTAGTCCCTTTATTAATCTGGGGTTGCCACAGCGGAATGAACCACCAACTTATCCAGTATATGTTTTACACAGTGGATGCCCTTCCAGCTGCAACCCATCACTGGGAAACACCCATACACACTCATACAGTACGGACAATATTAGCTTACCCCATTCCCCTATTTATATTCTCAGATAAAACTCACACACACACTCTAGAGACCGCAGCTTGTAGAAAGCGGCAGAAGAGGTGATCTTCAACTCTTCATTAGTTCATGATGAAGTAATGTTTAGATTTAGTACATCATTATTCATGTGCTGCACGTGTAAAGTCTCACTGAAATGCACAGTGAATCATGAGAGTTCTGCACAGTGTAATCTCTGCACATCTTCTGCTAATGAGTGTGCATTTGAGACAGAGCTCAGTGTTTGGACTCATAGCAGCGTACAGTAAAGCACTGACCGGCTGGACTGCAGGAGGAGGAGCTGCGGGAGAACCGGCTCTACCGGTGACGCCTCACACTGTAATTTACTTCTTATTAACTACAAAATCACTGCGCCACAAACACACGGACACACCAGCGGCCAGAGCGTTCGCCAGAGAGAGCTTCAGAATACAGGTAAGAGCTGCACACCTGAGACACACACTCACACACACCGCGACTCACTCCAGACAGAATAAAGTCTGAAATCTGCTTATATTCATATGAGAAAGCGTGTGTGTGTGTGTGTGTGTGCTGGAGCTGCTCTGTTAATTCCCAACTCTGAGGGACTGCTGATTAACTCTGCTAACCAGTTTCTCTAACATGGACGGCTCCTCCATCTGTCAGAGGCGCACTGAAGAAATGATTTCATTACTTTTGTGTCTTGTTTTCTAGTCTGAATATCTAAAAACTCTTAAATAAAGAAGCATTTTCTAGACACGCAAATATATAGTGTTGTTTTCAGAAATAATGAGTTAAAATGAAGAGAGTTTCTCCTTAAAACAATCTGACAGTGGGGGAAGCAGAATAATCTAGTTTTTCCTTTTGACATCAGACTATTTTAAGTGCATGGTTTAAACACTGTGGCCCAGTTTCACAAAAAGGGCTTAGATTAAGCCAGGACTAAGCCTTAGTTAAATTAGACTATTTAAGCCAAATTTATAAAAATGGCCATAGAAAAATATATTACTGGTGTGCTACTGGAGAAAAAAATGACACTGATGTATTTTAAGACATCTCACTGCAAGTTATTTTGAGTTGAGACAGCTCAAACATACAATTTAATCTTGACTAGCCTCAAACCTTGTTTGTGAAACCGGGGGTCAATCACATTTTCTTTCTGGGTTAGGTGACAGCCACAGGGTTTTCACTTCACTGTTGCCTTTGGTTTGATCAGTTTGGGTTTAAAGGTGCTGTATGTAAATATTTGACTCTTCAAAATTATAAAAATATCCAATATATGTTAGCAGATGTTTGAGAAAGATGCTTAGTGAACACTCAGATGTTTGTGTCAGCATGTCTGTCTTTATTTAATCTCTGTAACTCCACCCACTGCAGGTTTAGCCAATTATATTTCAGCACTCCAGGTTGCCTTTGTGGAAAACATTCAGTCATTTTCCTTCGGTTAAATCCCTTATTCAACTGTTCCAGCATATGTTTTATGCAGCGGATGCCCTTCCAGCTGCAACTCATCACTAGGAAACACCCATACACACTCATACACTACGGCCAGTTTAGTTGATCAATTCCCCTATAGCGCATGTGTTTGGACTGTGGGGGAAACCGGAGCACCCGGAGGAAACCCACACCAACACGGGGAGAACATGCAAACTCCACACAGAAACACACACTGACCCAGCCGGGACTCGAACCAGACCTTCTTGCTAACCACAAAGCCACCATGCCACCCCTGCTGGAAAACAGTGCATTTCATTTCAGTCATGATGGCATGTCAGTGTTTGTGGATGTCGCTAAAACTGCGCCCTCTAGTGGACAGAAAATCTTTTGAAAGATTCTTTGAAATGAGACGCAGATTTATAAAAACACACATGAGGAGGTTTTTCATTAATTGATGATACAAATGTTAAACATTAGTTGATCAGTTTACAGTGTAACACCACATCATAACAACACGTGATGCGACAAGATTCCAGCGACAAGGACTTTGTGTGTCTGCACCAAACACGACACGACAGAAACTCTGAGGGTGCTTTCACACTAGCACTTTCGCTCCGCACCTGGGTTCGTTTGACGCCAGAGTACGGTACGTACGTACGTCTTCTGAACTCAGGTGCGAGTCATGTTGGAGGAAAGGCCGGGTGAAAAAACACTCTCCAATATTTTAACTGCAATCCCACATACTGCACCTTTAACACACCTGAAGAGTCCCTGTGAATATGTGGAGTACTACATGTTCCTGGAACAGTGTCTTCTGTGAAAACTGTAACCCTATCCCTATACACCACAATCAGAATGGTGTAAGAATGGAGTATAAGCTGCTTTAATCTTTCCTGTAAACCCGGTCAGATCTGACGGGCTGATGAGAATTCGTCATTGTCTTCGACTGTATAAAGTGTCTTAATAATAGTTGTCTTCATGCATAATAATGTTGTCTTAGACTATAGTAATGCTGTCTTTGACTGTATAATAACATTGTATTTGATTATAATAATGTTGTCTTTGTATAATACCATAGTCTTTCACTGTATAATAACGATGTCTTTAACTGTTTATCTTCTCCTGCAGGTCAGAAACTGCCAGAATGACGAACACCGTACGCCGCCTCGTCTCCAAAGACGGACGCAGCAACATAAAAATTGACAATGTGGAGGGCATGGTCAAACTCTTCCTACACGACCTCTGGACGACGGTGGTGGACATGAAGTGGCGTTATAAGATCACGCTCTTCGCCTCCACCTTTGTCATGACGTGGTTCGTGTTCGGTGTGGTCTTCTACCTCATCGGCCTGAGGAACGGAGACTTCCATGCAGACCCGTCCTCCAACCACACACCCTGCGTCATGAACGTGCACACACTGACCGGAGCGTACCTGTTCTCTCTGGAGACCCAGACCACCATCGGCTATGGGTTTCGGCATGTATCGGAAGAGTGTCCGCTGGCCATCGGGGCTCTGGTGCTGCAGCTGGTGCTCACGGGGCTGGCCGAGATCTTTGTGACGGGAGCCTTCCTTGCCAAACTGGCACGGCCTAAAAAGCGTGCGGGAACCATCAAGTTTAGCCGGTGTGCGGTGGTGTGCCGGAGGGGCGGACGCTGGTGCCTGATGGTGCGTGTGGCCAACATGCGGAGCAGCCTGCTCATCCAGTGTCAGCTGTCAGGGAAGCTGCTGGCACCGCACGTCACGCTGGAGGGCCAGAAAACACTGGTACACCAGACCACGGTGGACTTCCAGATGGACTCCAGTGGAGAGTGTCCTTTCCTGCTGCTTCCACTCACCTTCTACCATGTGCTAGACGAGAGGAGCCCGCTGGCCGACCTTACCGCACACAGCCTGCAGAAACGGGACTTCGAGCTACTGCTGACACTGAACGCCACCGTGGAGTCCACCGCCGCCTCCTGCCAGAGTCGCACCTCATACCTGCCACAGGAGATCCTGTGGGGGCAGGAGTTCAGGCCAGTGCTGGCCAACACCTGCGGGACACTGAGCGCAGACTTCAGCCTCTTCCACAGCGTGCAGATCTGCAGAGAACAGAGTCACACTGAGGAGAAGATGCAGCTGGAGGAGGAGTACAGAGGAGGACAGGGGTGCTGAGGGGACAGAGGAGAAGGAGGAGTACAGAGGGGGATAGGGGCACTAGGGACAGAGGAGGAGGAGGAAGTACAGAGGGGGGACAGGGGCACCTAGGGCACAGAGAAGGAGGAGTACAGAGGGAGACTAGGGGTGCTGATGGGGACGAGGAGGAGGAGGAGTACGGAGGGGGACAGGGGTGCTGAGGGGACAGAGGAGGAGGAGGAGTACGGAGGGGGACAGGGGTGCTGAGGGGACAGAGGAGAAGGAGGAGTACAGAGGGGGACAGGGGTGCTGAGGGGACAGAGGAGGAGGAGGAGTACAGAGGGGGACTAGGGTGCTGAGGGGACAGAGGAGGAGGAGGAGTACAGAGGGGGACAGGGCCGCTGAGGGGACAGAGGAGGAGGAGGAGTACAGAGGGGGACTAGGGTGCTGAGGGGACAGAGGAGGAGGAGGAGTACAGAGGGGGACTGGGGTGCTGAGGGGACAGAGGAGAAGGAGGAGTACAGAGGGGGACAGGGGTGCTGAGGGGACAGAGGAGGAGGAGGAGTACAGAGGGGGACAGGGGCGCTGAGGGGACAGAGGAGAAGGAGGAGTACAGAGGGGGACAGGGGCTGCTGAGGGGACAGAGGAGGAGGAGGAGGTACAGAGGGGGACTGGGGTGCTGAAGGGGACGAGAGAAGGAGGAGGACAGAGGGGGACAGGGGTGCTGAGGGGACAGAGGAGGAGGAGGAGTACAGAGGGGGACTGGGGTGCTGAGGGGACAGAGCAGGAGGAGGAGTACAGAGGGGGACTGGGGCGCTGAGGAGACAGAGGAGAAGGAGGAGTACAGAGGGGGACAGGGGTGCTGAGGGGACAGAGGAGGAGGAGGAGTACAGAGAGGGACAGGGGTGCTGAGGGGACAGAGGAGAAGGAGGAGTACAGAGAGGGACAGGGGCACTGAGGGGACAGAGCAGTACAGAGAGAGACAGGAGCGCTGAGAGGTCAAAGGAGTGGACAGGGGCCCTGAAGGCACAGGAGAAGTACAGAAGGGGACAGGGGCACTGAGGGGACAGGAGGAGCACACACTGGTGAATTAATCATCTTTCTGTAGGATCAGCCTGCAACTACAAGATCACATCACAGACTGACTTTGTAGATTCATGAAGTACACTGAACACACACACACACACTCATGAACCGTATCACTGAACACACACACTTATGAACACACAAAATAATGAACTGTAGTACTGAACACACACACACTCATGAACACACACTTATGAACACACACTTATGAACAGCAGCACTGAACACACACACAAACACAGACACACACTTATGGACATACACACACACACACACACACACACACACACTCATGAACCGCAGCACTGAACACGCACACACTCAGCCATGAACATGCACAAACTCATGAACAACAGCGCTGAACATACACACTCACTCATGAAGACTTAACACACACACACACACACAAACTAATGAACTGCAGCACTGAGCAGACACTCAAGAACACACACACACTCATGAATCACAGCACTCAGTACACACACTCTTGAACACACAAACTTGCGAACCACAAATGTACACACACACACACACACACACACACACACACACACACACACACACACACACACACACACACACACACACACACTCATCATTGAATCAGCTCACACTTGTGTTTTGGGTTGTTTCTCTGACAGATGCAGCTTCTGTGGCTGTTCTAGTGGAATAGTTTGGTGTTTCTCTTCAATAAATGAGACTTTACTGTATAACAGACGTGTGTTACACTCAACTCCAGCTCTGCAGAGAAGATACATCATAGAGTTCATGACTGTTGTGGCAACAGAGACGCTCAGACAGCGTGTGTGTGTGTGTGTGCGTGTGTGTGTTGGGTCAACAGTCCCTGGTCTGTTTATGAAAGTAACAATAGACAATGTGGGTGATTCTTTACCCAGAAGAAAATACTTTATTAAATTGATTCAGTAGAAAATCATATAATTTATCCAAGTATATGTGTTTTCCCTTTGTCAACAGTCTCAGGCCGTGTGTGTGTGTGTGTGTGTGTGTGTGCCGTTCTGTGGGTCAGTCGGGCTGAGGCCGTGAGCTTCTGCAGTCCAGCATCACTGTAAAGCAGCCGTCAGACGGAGTCTATGACTGATGTCTGATTGGCTGGCTGAGATCAACTCGTAGTGTTTAAATGCATAAGTTATATATCTATGATAGAAAAAGAATTATAACGCTGAATAGTATACTGCAATCTAACAAACGCACAGCGTTCGCGACTCGGAACATTGTCATTATAATAATAATAATAATAATAATTGAAATACTGGTAAATGTCTTCCGCTGAGTCTGTCTGTAAGGCACTGCTTCATATAAACGCACCCTAGCTCTGGAAAGATCTGAGGTCAAGAAAAACATCTGAACACTTCCAGTTTTCTACACGACTGCATAGTTTTGAGGCACAGAACACTCTCTGATGCCACGAGGACGGAGTAATACTGAGAAACACGGCAGGAGCTTCATTCTTCATGCCTTAACACACACTGCAGAGACACATCACGAACCTGCAGTCTGTCTGTGTCTGTCCTCCTCTGTCTGTAAGTCTGCCCGTCTGTCTGCTTGTCCATTGGTCTTCCCTCCTCTGTCTGACTATCTATCTGTCCTCCTCTGTCTGTCTGTGTGACCATTTGTCAGTCTGATTGTCCATCTATCACTCTGTCATCTTTCTCTCTGTCCTCTGTCTGTCTGTATGATTGTGGCCGTCTGTCTTCCTCTGTCTGATTGCCTGTTTGACTGTCTGTCCATCTGACTGTATATTTCTTGTCCATCCTTCCTTCTCTGTCTGTCTGATTGTCTATCTGTCTGACTGATTGTTCATCTGATTGTCTGTCTGTCTGTCTTCTTGTCCATCTGTCCTCCTCTGTCTGTTTGACCATTTGTCGGTCTGATTATCCACCTATCTCTCTGTCCTCTTCTATCTGTCTGACCATGTGTCTGTCTGTATGATTGTTTGACCGTCTGTCCTCCTCTGTCTGACTGCCTGTCCATCTGACTGTATGTCTGTGTGACCGTCTTGTCTCTCTTGCCACTTCTGTCTTTTATTTTCTGTCTGACCATCTGTCTGCAATCTTCTAATCTTCTCTGGTTTGACCTCCACTGTCTGTCTGATTGGCCATCTGTCTGTCTGCCCTCCTCTGACCATCCATCTTCCTTTGCCTGTCTGTCTGTCCATTTGACTATCCGTCTGTCCTCCTCTGACCCGTCTCACCTACGCTCCGCCTCTCTCTGATATGCATGTTTGTACAATAAGGTACAGATAACATTATAGATGAATAAGTATTGATCATGCAGCAGGTCTCTATTAGCTCTGATATCTGCTCTTCACATTCACTGTCCTGCCCCTGCTGGGCTTCTCCGCTGGTCTTCAGATGGTCTTGAGATGTTGCTGCTCTTCTTCTACTATTATGACCCCAGATGTGAGGTCATGTGAGCGTCTCTGCTGGTATTGAGATGTTCCTGCTGTTCTTCTAGTAGTATGAGCCCAGATGTGAGGGCATGTGAGCGGGGGGATGCCGTGGCCCGCTGTAGATCCCTGCCGTTGGTGTGTTCCAGTACGGAGCCGGCCCGCTGAAGAAGCCGGAAGAGGATACGCTCATGGCCTGAGGATGCGGAGCCACAAAGCTCATCTTCTGAGGGTGGTAGGAGCTGACGTAGGGCAGATCCGCCGCCACCGCAGGGTACTTGTAGATGGAGGAGTCGGGCGGGTGTGGCTGCAGGGCCTGCGCGATGCCGTGGAAGTCGAACTTGTAGGCGTAGCGCTTGCCATGCACTTTGGTCATGATGTTCTTGTCATAGTAGTAGCGCAGGGCTCGACTCAGCTTGTCGTAGTTCATGTTGGGCTTGCTCTTCCGCTCGCCCCAGCGCCGCGCCACCTCGTCCGGGTCCGTCATCTTGAACTCACCGTTGGTTCCCTCCCATGTGATGCAGGACGAGTTGCAGCTGTCCGACAGGAGCTCCAGCAGGAACTGCCACAGCTGGATCTGACCAGAACCTGACCACAAAACACACACCATCAGTGACAGTGACTGTGAAGAGATTACACTGTGTCCACTTACACAAAACAATATACTGCATACTACACAGCACAAGTCAACTACTGGAGAGTAGATTTAAATCATGCCATGTTGATATTCAACTATATAATATAGACAGATATGTACACTATAATGACAACTGTTTGGGAATTTAATCTGCCATCCCTATCTTAATCTTTCAGAAGATTAAGGATACTGTTTATGGTCATTTCTGACCATTCTTCTTGAACTGCATTTGTAAGGTCAGGCACTGATGTTGGATCAGAAAGTCCGGCTCTCAGCCTCTGCTCTAATTCATCCCAAAGGTGTTCAGGGGGTTTGCGGTCAGGACCCCACAGCAAACTCTTCATCCATGTGTTCATGGAGCTTGCTGTGAGAACTGGTTCGCAGTCAAGCTGAACAGGCAGTCGTTTCCCTTAAATCTTCCCAATGTAATTGGGAGCATGAAACTGTTCAAAATGTACTGGTACTTCACTGGAGCTAATTTGCCAAGCCAACATGAAGAGCAAGCACCACAATAATCCCCTACACTTGGCACAATACAGTTGGCAAGTAGCATTTTCTGGCCACTGCCTAACCCAGACTTGTCCATCAGATTGGGAGACAGAGAAGCGTGAGTGGTTACTCCCAACAGAGAAGCGTCACTGGATGTTCCAGACAGAAAAGTTTGATTGGTTGCTCCAGCCAGAGAAGTGTGATTGATCAGACTGCTCTGGAGTCACTTTATACTCTGCCGGCCAGCTTTACACCACTGCATCCCACACTTTACATTGCTCTTGGCTCCAAATGAGCTGCTTAGCCATGGAAACCCGTTCCTGAAGCTTTACACAATATTCTGAAGCTTATCGGAAGGCCACATGAAGTTGGAAATTTCTATGCACACTGACCCTTAGCCTGAACTGACCCGCTCTGTGATGTTTACCACTTTGTGTCTGAGTTGGTGTGGTTCCCAAATGCACGTCCACTTTGTAATATGGAGCACAGTGTTAGTTCAGACAAGACATGTCAGTCAAGCTTGCATCAGCTCACAGTCAGCAGACACGTACCAATCTGGCTCTGACATCCCTCATAGCGCTCTATTTAAATCAAACATCCGGTCTCTCTTCAGCTTTTGGCTGCTCACCTATTATACAGTCCCTGCACCATCCCTGACTCCTCCTCGCTCATCTCGGAAATCTGTTCAAAGTATCTGCCAAGTACATGCTAATCAGCCTCATGTCTGGCATTTGCATGAACTCATAATTAATCAAAAATGTTTATGCATGATTTCAGGTTCTGTTGCGCGTTTAATATATCTATAAATATTGGAGAAAAATGATCCTGACTGAACCAATCAGAGTTGACTGTGGAATATGTAGTAGTGAGGAAATGTCACGGCTGCACTTACAGCACCGGTGGTGAACATAACTGATCTGGAGGGGGTCCCAAAACATTTAGCAATATAGTGTACATAAACATAAACATCAGAATATTATGTAAAGCTGATTTGAAAACATGGAAATTTGCAGACAAATCTGACTGGTTTGGACTGAATCCAGATCAGCTGTTGCTCTCACCTGGATTGGCCAGTCTGCTGCTGGTCGGCCCTAAAATCTGATACGGATCTACAGAGAAAACAGTGAATGACACATCAGGCATGATCCTGTGGCTGCAGACACACACACACACACAGCACATGCACACCAACACACACAGGGGCGTCGTCAGTGGCGGGAAAGGGGACAAAATTCATAGGGCCCAGGCAAGATAGGGGCCCTGCGACAGCAAGCAGATGGGCCAGAACACCCCCATATTACCCCACCCAGCAATACAACCCCCCAACCTCCCTCGCCCGCTGATTGCAATGTCCAACCGCCCCCAAAACACCCCCCCTGCCCCACTTGTTTACGATAGCCAACCACCTCACAACCCCCCCACCCGGCTTTTCACTGACCGCATCACCCCATCCCATCTTCCCCCCCCTATTTCACTTTTACTGACCACACCACACCACCCGTCCGCGCCCTGGTCTTCACTATCGCAGACCGCATCACTCCCCATCCCGTCCCCCCCCCCCCCCCCCCCCCATTTCACTTTCACTGACAGCACCACACCACCTGTCCCCCCCCCGTCCGCCCTTAGGTCATCAATGTTGCTGCCCACATCACCCCTGACCCCTTCCTCCCCCCTCGTCTTCACTTTCACCGACCGCACCACACCACCCATTTCACCATCCGCCCCCCAGTCTTCACTATCGCCGACCACATCACTCCCCATCCCATCTTCCCCCCCTTATTCACTTTCACTGACAGCACCCACACCACTCGTCCCCCTGTCCACCCCTTTGGTCTTCACTATCGCTGACCACATCACCCCCCTCCCCCCTCGTCTTCACTTTCACCGACCGAACTACACCACCCATCCCCACGTAAGCCCCCCCCATCTTCACTATCGACGACCGCATCACCCCCCCCACCCCGTCTTCCATTTCACCTATGCACCACACCATCCATCCGCCTGCCTACGCCCCTCCATGCACACACACCCACAAGCACATGACATACACACATGCACTGCCACACACACACAAACACATGTGCACACATACATGCACACAAACAAATACACACGTGCACACACATACAGTTACACACACACACACATACATGCACACACACACTTCCTCCTTTATTCATCTATCCATCCATTCAGTTTGAGGATGCTGGACTTCTCACACACTCATGTGTGTATCAGTATATTGGATCCGTTCATCAGGCCTGAGAAAGGTGTGATTACTGTCTGCCGACTGCACAGAGTGTGTCCTGCATTACACTGTAGATGTGGTGCAGTGTACACAACATTACTGACACTCTGACTGGAGGAATATATGAAGTGATGCGCATTACCCATGATCCTCTCACCTAACTGCGCTCTCTGCTCTTCAGTTTTGCTCATGATGGTGGCAGAGCTCTGAGAAACTGTCACACACACACACACACACACACACACAGACGGTGAGGTTAGACATGGTGTGTATGATCATGTCAGTGTAAAGCGTGCAGCACATGCGCATCTGTCCAACCTTTAGCTGCAGGAAGAGCAGGAGTCCATCCAGAGCGTCTGACAGCGTCATAACCCACATCTGAGGAAACACACAACACTGAGTGAGTGAGTGAGTGTGTGTGTGTGTGTGTGTGTGTGTGTGTGTGTGTGTGTGTGTGTGTGTGCATGTGTGTGTGATTGTGCATATTTTTGTGTGAATGAGTGTTTGGTGTCTGTTTGTGTGTGTATATTTGTTTGAATGAAGATTTGTGTTTGTGTGTGTGTATTTGTGTCTGTGTGTGTGAGACCTGCTCTGCTGGCTCCTCTGCTGGCGTCTGGAGGGTAGACTGGTGTGTTGGGGAAGATGAAGCTGGCACCTCCTGCACACACACACACACACACACACACACACACACACACACACACACACACACACACACACACACACACACACACACACACACACACACACACACACACGTCTACATCTGACCTTCAGATCACATTGAGCATCATGAGCACATGCAGAATACCAGGAGCTACAGCTGTGTGTGTGTGTGTGTGTGACGGGTGTCGGCAGGGGCGGCCAGTGGGCGGAGTCAGGCGGCTGATGGGCGGGGCCAGTGCTGCTTACCTGTGTTGCGAGCATGCATTAACCGCGGGGAGTTTTGCAAGGCTTTGTCAACATCATCTGAAGTCAAGTGAGGAAGTGGAGCTGAGAGAGAACACATCCAGAGAGAGGAGGATAAACACCTGAACACACACACCTGTCACACCATCACGGACACACACACATGCAGCGCATGCAGTGCACCTGAGTGTGTGTCTGTGCGTGTGTGTGTGTGTGGGTGAGTGAATTAGTGTTTGTGTGCGAGAGTTTTTGTGCGTGTCTGAGTTTCTGTGTGTGTGTGTGCATGTGTTGTGTGTGTGTTGTGCAGGTCTGTTCTTGTGAATGAGTTTGGCAGGGCAAAGAAGATCAGAGGTCAGCAGGGTAAATAAGGTCAGAGGTCAGCATGGTGAATGAGGTCAAAGACCAGTAGGGTGTAGGAGGTCAGAGATTGGCAGGAAAAAGAAGATCAGAGGTCGGCAGGGTAAATGAGTGCAAAGGTCAACTGGGTGAACAAGGTCAGAGGTCAGCAGAGTAAAGGAGGTCAGTAGGGTGAAGTAGGTCTAAGGTCATCAGGGTGAACAAGGTAAAAGGAGGGCAGAGGTCAGCCGCATGAAGAAGGTCAGAGTTCGGGAGGGTAAAAAAGGTCAGAGGTCAGCATGGTAAATGTCAGAAGTCAGCAGGGTGAAAAAGGTCAAAGGTCAGCAGGGTAAAAACAGATCGGCAGGGTGAAGAAGCTTTGAGGACAGCAGGGTGTAGGAGGTCAGAGATTGGCAGGAAATAGAAGATCAGAGGTCGGCAGGGTGAAGAAGGTCAGAGGTCGGCAGGGTAAATGAGGTAAAAGGTCAACTGAGTGAACAAGGTCAGCAGAGTAAAGGAGGTCAGTAGGGTGAATAGGTCTGAGGTCATTAAGGTGAACAAGGTTAAAGGAGGTCAGAGGTCAGCTGCGTGAAGGTCAGAGTTTGGCAGGGTAAATAAGATCAGAAGGGTGAATGAGGTCAGAGGTCAGCAGGGTGAAGGAGGACAGAGGTCAGAAAGGTGAAGGGGGTGAAGAAGGTCAGAGGCCAGCAGGGTAAAGAAGGTTAGAGTTCAGAAGGGTGCAGGAGGTCAGATATTGGCAGGACAAAAGAAGATCAGAGTTCAGCAGGGTGAAGAAGGTCAGAGGTCAGCAGGGTAAAGAAGATCAGAGGTCGGCAGGGTAAAGGAGGTGAAAATTCAACTAGATGAACAAGGTCTGAGATCAGCAGGGGGAAGAAGGTCAAAGGTCGCCAGGGTGAACTAGGTAAAAGGAGGTCAGGGTCAGCCGTGTGAAGAAGGTCAGAGTTCAGCAGGGTAAAGAAGATCAGAAGAGTGAATGAGGTCAGAGGTCAACAGGGTAAAGATGGTGAAGGAGGTCAGAGGTCAGCAGAGTAAAGGAGGTCAGCAGGGTAAATAAAGTTAAATGTCACCAGGGAGAACTAGGTAAAAGGAGGTCAGGGTCAACCGTGTGAAGAAGGTCAGAGGTCAGCAGAATAAGGGAGGTCAGCAGGGTGAAAAAGGTCAAAGGTCAGCAGGGTAAAGATGATCAGAGGTCGGCAGGGTGAAGGAGGTCAGAGGTCAGCAAGGTGAAGGTCAGAGGTCGGCAGGGTAAAGGAGGTCAGAGGTCAGTAGGGTGTAGGAGGTCAGAGATTGGCAGGACAAAGATCAGAGGTCGACAGGGTAAAGGAGGTGAAAAGTCAACTAGATGAACAAGGTCTGAGGTCAGCAGGGTGAAGAAGGTCAAAGGTCGCCAGGGTGAACTAGGTAAAAGGAGGTCAGGGTCAGCCATGTGAAGGTCAGAGTTCAGCAGGGTAAAGAAGATCAGAAAAGTGAATGAGGTCAGAGGTCAACAGGGTGAAGAGGGTGAAGGAGGTCAGAGGCCAGCAGGGTAAAGAAGGTCAGAGGTCAGTAAAGTGTAGGCGGGCAGAGATTGGCAGGGTAAAGTAGGTCAGAGGTAGGCAGGGTGAAAGAGGTCAAAGGTCAACAGAACGAACAAGGTCAGAGGTCAGCAGAGTAAAGGAGGTCAGCAGGGTGAATAAAGTCAAAGGTCACCAGGGTGAACAAGGTAAAAGGAGGGCAGAGGTCAACCGCGTGAAGAAGATCAGAAAGGTGATTGAGGACAGAGGTCAGCAGGGTGAAGGGGCTCAGATGTCAGCAGAGTAAAGAAGGTCAGAGGTCAACAAGGTGGAGGGTCAGGATGGCAGGGTGAAGAACGTCAGAGATCGACAGGTAAAAAAGAAGGTCAGAGGTCAGCATGTCAGCAATGAGATAAAAGGTCAGCAGGGTAAAGAAGGTCAGCAGGTTGAAGAAGGTCAGAGGTCAGCAGGGTGATGAAGGTCAAATGTCAGCAGGGTGAAGGAGGTCAGAGATGATGTGAGTCCTGAAGCGTGATGCGAGCAGCTCAGAGTTAAGCAGGTCTGCAGCGAGCAGGGCAGGCGGGCGGGCGAGTGACACTCACTCTCTCTGAGGTAGTGCAGGTGAGAGAGCAGCACGTCTGCAGAGTAGCTGCTGGTCAGACGCTGGAGCTCCTCTCGGCTCATCCTGCAAAGCTGCTTCCCATCCACACTGTGAAACAGAGACATGTCCAGCGGCGGCAGCCCGTACTCCTGCACCGCCCAGTCCAGCCACTGCCGCACGTGACCCGCCGACCACTGCCCCGGGTCTGCAGAACAGCACCACAGAGAGACCTTACACACACCACAGAGAGGCAGAGCGTAACACACACTCCATCAGATCATCATCAGCACCAGCAGCGGCGCTACAGTATCAGAGCTGATGGAGGAACTCAGAGTAACTGCGTCACTATACACCCTTATCTGACATGATCCCTTTCTACAGCGAGTGTGTGTGTGCAGGAGACAGCAGCCAGGACACACACATAAAACTGACAGAGGAGCATACGGCACGCATGTGTGTGTCTGAACTGACATTTATCACTGCTGATGAGAACATCGCCCTCTGAAATCAACAAGAGTTCATGGAGTTGGAGATGGAAGAGCACATCAATATTTTTCCTTCTCACACACACACACATTTAATTAATTTATTTGGAATGACTAATACTAATTAAAGCAACACAGCATCCAAATAATAATAAAGAGCCTGTTATGTTCCACAGTACAAGCAATGAATACAGTCAGTGGGTTTCTTTTTACATGACAGTATTAAAAACACTCAATCAATTCTGCTCGCATTAGTGAATAGCTGGGTTAAGGATAGAGATGGCATCGTCTTCTCCACACATGCAGACTGCCTATTATAGCAGACACAGAGCAGTATTTAGCTATTTGTTTAGAGTCTTTCTTACTGAGTCCAGCCATTTGTAATCCTCTCACACACAGTTTATGAACGTGTCCAAGGCTACCGTAAATTAAAACAACTAGCTTTATGCTGTAGCCACACAGTTTCAGAGCATTTACTAATGGTTGATATTTGAGCATTTTTTCTGAATAGCACAGATCCATGTAGGCGTCAAAACAGCAGCCTACTTCCATAATCAGAGTATTCTTCAAGACTTCATCCACAACAACAATATCAGGAGTGTTTGGGAAATCTCTAATGACAGTACTCAAAACATGTGCATTGCTGTTCAATGATGGAAACCAGTTCATTCGTACAGTCTTGTTAATGTATAGTGCACTGTGCACACTGACTCTGTCCACCTCTTTAGCTGTAATGTTCACTATGCGATCATGACGTGCGATGTAAAGGCCTTTGAACGCAGGACAGCCGTTCATTATGTGTGCTGTTGATTCCACCATCCTGTCGCTATGCAGTAGACAGAAGTGCTCATGGTGTTTCGGGTACCACACGGACAGATTATACTTTGTAGGGAGTGTTTGTAAACGAGCTCTGATGACGAACTTGAGAATAGTGTGATCAATAGTGGGGTTGTGTAGCGCAGTGTGTGAGACTGTGTGATCCGCGCTCGGCAGACAGGCCAGTTTGGAGCCGCAGGTGAGTCCAGTAACTGCGCTGCTGTGTGTGAAAGTGCTGGAGAATCTCATACCTGCACGTCCTGCTCTTCAGCTCCTTCTTTACTCCACCATCATCTAAAGTTGCTTCAACACATATGTCAGTGTCCATGATCGCCTCATCGCTGACGTTCACCTGATGTCCGCTCGTGTTCCTCCAGCTCAGCTGTATGTTATTGCTGCTGCACAAGTCATTCAGGTCCGGCCAGTCTGAGCGCACTCCAAATCCCACAGACGCTGTATCTAGCTTACCGTTGAGTTTCTTTCTGAATCCTAAGAAACTTGGTTCTCCTTCAGTTGCATAGGGCACTTTACGTTTACCAAGATCCAGAAGCAATGAGCCACGGGCCAGCCTTTGTACCGGCGGGTCATCGCTGTTTAACATGTGCAATAGATGGTTTATTCTAGTAGCTGTATATATCCACTCGATATTAGGAAACCCGAGTCCGCCCTCTGTTTTATTAGTGAACAGAACACTTCTTGTTGTGTGTGTGTTGAGATTTAACCATTTTCGCGCCAGCTGCACAGCCTTGTCATTCAGTTCCTTTAAAGCTTTCTTCGAGATGTGCACGTTAGCAAACAGATGTTGTATTTTGGAGAGAGCGATCTCACGGCCTGCTTGGAGTTTTAAGCAGACTGGTAAAGGACAGCGATCTATTTTGTCCAGTCTGCTAAGATATTCATTGCAGATCTCGCTCAGTTGTTCCTGCCATTCTCCAGCTACGTTAAATTTATGTCCAAGGTAGCTATAACTTTCATGTCTGGCATAAACTCTGATGGCATTTCCTGAGATTGTAAACACAGGAGGATGCTCATATTTGGCTCTGTACCACCTGTTGCCGCCGGATCGGCGTTCATAAAACACTGCACATTTGCTGTTCTTCACCTCAAGCCCAGACCACTGCAGAAAGCGGTCAGTGTCTGCCAGCATATTGGTAATGACGTTTTCTTCTCTTGACACTAAGACCACATCATCTGCATAGGCTTGGACGGGATCCGGAGATATTACATCGGGCGGGGCGAGGAGGCAGAGCCGTTTCAGCCATTGGTTTAATGGTTTCACACACACACAGACACACACACACACACACACTCTCTGTGTGCGTATCTTCCCGTGGGCTGCAGCGAGGGTCAGCAAAGCATCAACATCCTGTTTTTACACTCGTGCAGTGGACAACACACACACAGCATAGCTCAAGAATTTGCAGCAGGACGTGTGCATGTGTGTGTGTGTGTATGTGTGTGACCTGCAGGTACGATGACTCTGCGCTCACTGCTCGGCGGTGTGTGTTTCTCCTCCATGTAGTTGCTGTACATCACTGGAACATTCCCAGCCGGAGAGATCTTTCCTTTGACCACCGGACAGGCATCAGGAGGACTCCTGCACACACACACGCACACACACACACACACACGAGCTGACGATGCTGAAATGTCCAGAGTGTTTCTGCCATCACTCCTCATTCTGACACGAGCACACAAATGTGGAGGATTGTGCAGGAATCTGCCATCAAACTCCACATCAGCACACACACACACACACACACACACACACACACACACACACACACACACACACACACACACACACACACACACACACACACACACACACACACACACACACTCATGTGGCGACCAACTGTTGGCCTCCTGAGATGGAAAGATGAGCCACTGGAGCTTCTTACACACATACACACACTATACACACACACACACACACACACACACACAGGCTGATTTCCTTCATTTCAGCTCATGTTTGTTTGTTTTACAGTAGTAAAGTGATGATGTTCTTGAAGATGATTGTGATGAAGCAGTTATGAATGCTTTATAAAGCCTTCTCACACACACACACACACACACACACACGCACGCACACACACACACACACACACACACACACACGCACACACACTATACACACACACACACACACACACATACACTCACTGACCTGCAGTGGCTCCTGTGTGCTCCAGCGCCGGCCTCCAGCTTGACAGAGACAGCAGACAGCAGGAGTTTACTGTGAGGGAGCTCAGCGGCTGCAGACGCCGTCATCTGCACGCTCAGAGGAGACGCTGCTGCGTACACACACTCTGATACACACGGATCCTCACTCACCACCGACAGCGCCTCCTGCACGACACACACACACTTTAGTGACTGCAGATATAAACAGTCTGATCACTGTTAAACACCATTTAAATCAAGGGTGTGGAATTAGCATGTAGAGAGGTGTCGTGTGCCCACCAGTATCCACTGATTACTGAAACGTCCCCAGCAATACTAGAATGGCTTTCGAGCCTAACCCTAAAATAACACTCCATCAACTGTCTTAATGTAGATGCACAGACAGAGTTAAAGCCCATTCTCCCCTGGAGCTTTACCTCCAGCAAACACACATGCACAGAGTGATCGGCTGATTCAGTGAGCGGCTGCTGCAGTGTGTTGATGCTCGTAGCACCAAACCTGCAGGAAATTGTCCAGTCAGGCTTACTGTGCAGGACTCAAGTCAGACGGGGACATACTTTTCAAAGAAAAATTAGCTAGTCTTTAAATTAGATCCAGCAAGTGTTTTCCTTTGAAATATTACCAATATCAAGATCATTCTCATGTGTTTTACCTTCATGAAAACCAATAATGATTTGATAACAGGAACACACTGCTGAAGGTGGAGGTCTGCCTATGAACTACACTAAACCAGCTCTGCTTGATGAGGACATGTGAACAGACGACAGAATGTGTATTGAGCATGTGTGTGAGGTGTTTAACAGCATCATGTTGACCGTTTAGAGATGCTGGAATCAAATATGACCCAAAGTCCAGGCCAGAACAGAGGGAACAGCGGACAGCAGACCCAGAGGAACACCCCGCAGCCGCTCGCTCATACTGGAGGAAGAGGAAGTGCTGTGGGAAACAGAAGAGGCTGCAGACGGCTGATAACAGCTGAGGAGCTGAGCGGGACACACGGCTCAATCACGGGGATCCACAGTAAAAGTAAAAAAGTTAAATAAATGATTAAATTAATATTAAATTAGTAATTTAATTATTTCATAATTAAATTAAATATTTAAAAGTAAAAAAAGTATTAAATCAAACCACAGTAAATCACGGCAAATCACAGTAAATCATGATGTACCACAATAAATCACAGTAAATCATCGTAAAGCAAAGCAGATCACAGTAAATCACGGTAAACCACAGTAAACCTTTATTAACCACAGTAAACCAGGGTAAACCACAGTAAACCACTGTAAACAACAGTAAACCTTTATAAAGCACAATAAAACAAAGTAAACCAGATTAAAACAGTAAAAAAAGTAAAACATGGTAAACCACAGTGAAACATAGCAGACAACATTGAAACATGGTAAACCACACTAAATCACTGTAAATCACAGTAAACCACAGTGAACATGGGTATGCTCTCCTGGCTGGACTTCCACAATGCACCTTTCAAAGGTGATATACAGTAAATCTGGATCTAGCTGAGCTCAGCTGAATAATAAGAGTTCAGTCCAAATGTCAAAGCGTGAGCCTCAAACACCACTGACTCCTCCAGCCTCAAACACCACTGACTCCTCCAGCCTCAAACACCACTGACTCCTCCAGCCTCAAACACCACTGACTCCTCCAGCCTCAAACACCACTGACTCCTCCAGCCTCAAACACCACTGACTCCTCCAGCCTCAAACACCACTGTCTCCTCCAGCCTCAAACACCACTGACTCCTCCAGCCTCAAACACCACTGACTCCTCCAGCCTCAAACACCACTGACTCCTCCAGCCTCAAACACCACTGACTCCTCCAGCCTCAAACACCACTGTCTCCTCCAGCCTCAAACACCACTGACTCCTCCAGCCTCAAACACCACTGACTCCTCCAGCCTCAAACACCACTGTCTCCTCCAGCCTCAAACACCACTGACTCCTCCAGCCTCAAACACCACTGACTCCTCCAGCCTCAAACACCACTGACTCATCCAGCCTCAAACACCACTGACTCCTCCAGCCTCAAACACCACTGACTCCTCATTCTCGTGTAAATACTGAGTGTAAAACGCCTGCAAAAAAACTGGCCAATCAGAACAAACACAGACGGTTACATTACACACAGGATCATCAATATTTCAGCCCCAGGACGCCTTTGATTGGCCACAATTTTTCCAAGTGAGATTACAATGATCATTTTTCTCCTTTTTTAAATGTAAATTGTATTAAACATACTCTGCATATGGGACTCTTATTTTGAAAACAGGAGAGGCTTTAAGAAAGTCTAAGCAGTTCTGTGAAGCAGGCAGCCATGCATGATCAGAGTGTTTACAGATCGGCAGAACGCAAAATGCAGGATATACAGATTATAGATGTATTTAACACCCCCAACCCTCCCTCAACTACCAAAGAGACAATATCAAACCGCAGAAACTCACCTCACAAGCCTCTCATCTGTCCACAGATCCATTACTTTCCAACTGCATGGAGTAATGTGACTGCAAGGGTCCAGGCAATCCATTTCCGTAAAACATCAGTCCAAACTCATTTATACGTCGATAAACATCCACAGGATGCACTGCTATTATCGAAACTAGTCGCTGGAGTGAGTCCAATAAAGCAGCATCTTTCAGATGTAAACAATTCATCATTAAAATGGCTGCTGAACTTTTGCACCCCTGATTGACATTCCATTGAACCAATAGCTGAAAGGAGATCTGTCACCAATCAAGCAACTCCCAGAATGAGAGACGGTCCCACCCTCTCTCTCGAAAGTTTATGAATCGACCCAGTTGTAAATGACTTTGTGAATGACTTTGGCCAGATATACTTGTGATCTTAATCATGTTAAGATTCCAAGCGTAATGTTATTTAAACATGGATTAAGGTAAAGCCACCATCGTTCTTCCCGAGCTTCGACTCCCGCAGGAGTGCTGCCTAGTCCACCTCCTGCAGGAGTCTCCACCATCTCCTCCCTTTCCCAGACTCCCGCAGGAGATTCACCCCACAGCTCTGACTCCCACCGAGTAGTTACCCTGAGCTTCGACTCTCCCGGAGTCAATCACAGCCCCACTGCCAAATATCTCTCCTTGCTTTCCTCTGCATCTCCCCTTCTCTTTCTCCTAGCGTGGAGTTCCTCCGCATCTTCTTCCCTTCCTTCCAGCGTTGAATGCTTCCGCTCTTTCCTTCACCCCCTCCCACGTTCAGCTCCTCTCCTCCTTCTACCTCTAACTCCCCACCTCTTTCAGCGTCGAGTTCCTCCACTACGTTTCTTTTTTCAGCATCGAGTTTCTCTGCTACTTTCCCTTTCTTCTAACGTCGAGTTCCTCCGCTACTCTTTCTTCCTTCCACATAGCCCATCACTCCCCAAGCTCTGACTCTCGTGGAGTCTTCCCGAGCTTCGACTCCACAGGAGTTTATCCCCCGTCCATTTTACCCCCTCTCCCGCAGGAGTCCTCACCATCCAAAAATCTACCCAGACTCCTGCAGGACCCCACCCACCCCGGCTCCGACTCCCGCAGGAGTGTCCCCCAAGCCTCGACTCCCGCAGGAGCCAATCTCAGCCCCTTCCACACCCAATACTCAGACTCTCTTAAGAGCCTGTTTCCAACTTCACTCCTGCAGGAGACTCTCTGTCCTTTTCCATCTTACATCCAGCAACCGGATATAGCATTGATCTTTTGCCTCTTAAGGGGTTCTTCAATACGTGGCTTCTGTCTCGGGCTAAAAGCATTTCGAGGAGTTCTCGAGACCTTCCTGATCTCAGATTCTCTCCCAGGACAGCATGCCAAACACGCTTTATTATCAATCATCAGCTAAATGTGAACTCTTGAAGTGCGGTTTATTTATAATTTCGAGAGGACACATATCGCACCAATCAGACGAATACTCACTATAAATAACCAGAGTTTTTCACTTTAGTCATCTTCGTCTTGAAAAAATCCCCCCTTCCACCCCTACTCCTTCACCATCTCCTGATAGGGCGGCACGACAGCCCAGTGGTTAGCACTGTTGCCTCACAGCAAGAACGCCACTGGTTCAAGCCCTTACCGGGCCAGTCAGCGTTTCTGTGCAGAGACTCTTAGTCAGCTATATCTCTTAGCTATTCCTAATACTTTAACAAGCAGGGGAGTTCTGGAGACCTACCTAAGCTCAAACGCCACTCTCGCCCTTCAAACAGGAGGGAACCTCGAGCTCGAGGATCATATGAGCTCAGGGCTCTCTCCTGGGACAGCACGCCATCGCTTTATTATCAATCATCAGCTAAGTGTGAACTCTTCAAATGATCTGCTGAATGACTGTATGTACTGTAGTGAGCCACAGAACACCACAGTATTGGCCTGCGTGCGGCTTCATGAAGCAAAACAGCAGCATTAATAACACTGTCAGAACACACAGCCCTAAAAACACACACACAAATCATAGACACTTTCACTGAGCGTGTCCAAAATGCCAAGAACCGCCCACCCCAGGCTCTCAGCCAATCAGAGAGAAGCATTGCAGTGACTGACACACAGAGCGGGAGAGTGTGTGTATAATGGTGGAGCATTAATAAAAACATGATGATGAATAGAAGAGTTTATGGGAAGTGTTTGGCTTTAGTCATGCAACACACACACACACACACACACACACACACACACACACACACACACACACACTCACAGCCAGACAGGAAGTGCCTGCCACTGTTTCCTGCATTCCTGACAGCACGGGATAACAGGGGCTGGGAATGGAAAAGAGGAAGAAGCCCATCCGTCGTCATTAATCCTCTAATGGAGAGTGAGGGAGGACACCCATCATTAACACCACAGGACATTAACCCGTCTGTTCACCTACGCCTCAAAAATGACCCATTCACCATTTCAACAGCAGAAAACAAACTAAACAACTGCTGCGTCCCAATTCACATGCTGTCCATATAAACAGTATCAAAAATAAAAGTACTATGTTCCAAACCGTAGTATGTTAATAGGAGTATGCCTAAAGTTCTCGGATACTCTACTATTTCTGGTAGGAATTCAAAGTGTGTGTCTCAATCAGCACCCTTGTTCACTAGTCAGTGCACTGAGTAGGGCGTCAGCCATTTTAAGTGCTGTCTTAATCACAAAATTCTTCCAGTGCACTGAAATGAACCTGAAAAGTCCCATAATGCACTGTGAAAATCAGGGCACATCGATACACACTACTGAATGCGCAGGAAATATGAATCACATGACCCAAGTCCAAACATATAAAGACAAACGAGAGAGCTTTTCTGAAAAGAAACTCTTATTTCTTTATTTAGAGCATGAGTGAACAGAGCTGGACCGGTTCTGATCAATCTATCAGACGTTTCTAATAGTTTAATGGCTGAAATGTTGCTGCTTTCTGAATGATCACATTACTCAGCTGTAGTGCACTTCAGTCCAACTAATATATGAGGATGATCAGCTCTGCTGTTTAGAATCTCCAGTGTTGATGATGAGCAATGAGGACGCTCTCATGTCACACTCAGTGAACCGAGCTCATCAGTGCCCTTACTAGTGCACAAACTCATGCACACTAACTACTGATGAATGAGCTAGGGTGCAGAAAACAAAAAAAAACGTCCGTACTCTAACCGCTAATATTGAACACAATAATTGTGTGTTCGACTTCAATTCAATTAAAACTACAAAGGCAGATTTAAAAAAGTGTAAACAAACTACAAACATGGCGGACGCACAAGACCAACAGTGAAATGGAGAGGCTTCGGTAAAGATGTTTGAGTGACTATTAATTAATATCTAGCCTACTGGAAATCCCATTTTCTGTGTTATATTTAATCTGATCAACAACAATGAGAACTTCTATAAAGATGTGTTTGGAGATTATCTTCTGAATGCAGAATCATCCAAACACTGAGGAGATTTCTCTGCATGACAGACTCCTGAACGGCAGATTAACCTGCTGCTGCTGCTGAATCTACACTCTCAGTAATAAAGGTACGCGAGCTGTCACTGGGGTGGTACCTTTTTAAAAGGTACACATCTGTACTTAAAGGGTCCATATTGGTACCTCAGAAGTATATATTAGTACCTAAAAATTGAAGAGGAGTAGTTTTCAGGTACTAATATATACCCTTGAGGTATTAATATGGACATTTTAGGTACAAATTGACCAGCCCAGTGGCAGATCATGTACCTTTATTTCTGAGAGTGTGCAGTAATATGCTTCAATATGATGAGAAATTAAATATGACAGTAATGTGGAGATGATGTGTGGGGTGACTGACCGTGGACGTAACTAATCAGAATAACGGCTAATGAGGAAGGAGTTTGTCCCAGATCCTGCACACTCTCCTCTTACACACTCAAAAGTATGCACCATTTCTTCACCAAAAACAAACAAGCATACGTTTAGGATGTAGTACAAGCAGGTGAATTGGGATCCAGCAAAGGTTTGTTTTTTTCATCTTGAAGTTTGGAGACTTCTTCTAAAGTGACCCCCACACTACAACAAATGAACCATTCGCTATTCTCATGTGTGTTTTATGAAGACATTACGTCCACTGAGTGAACACTGCTGAAATACTGCACACTGATGAGGGAACACACAAACATTCACAGAGTGTGTGATGAAGATCAGCTCGTTTCTTCATGCAGGATAGATTTGAGGATTGACATTACATTGATCTGCTTTATTTTAGAGGGTTAGTGGCTCATTTTTGACCCAAACACTGATCGGTGTCTGCAGAGTTATAGACAACAGGAGGGTTAACCTCACAGCAACATCAACATATATTAATGCATAATATTGACACAACACAGCGTATACACTTCTAAAACATATTTGTGAATTGGCAGTTTTCTTCATGTTGTTATTCTTGTTTAAATTTCCCCCATTATTTCTGCTTTTGAACTGCATTATAGGATATTGATCTTTCTTTATTGAACTTTTAACCTTTAAAAATGTTTGTAATAGTGTGCAGTGCTCTACTGTGTGTGTTGGTGTTGTATATTGTGCTGCAGAAACCTTGCAATAAACTGCAGTTCTGTTATTCTACACTCTTATGTCTCTACATATTATCTCCTATATTAGTTCAAACCTCTAAAATGTCAATAAAAGTCACTTTTTTAAACAGTAGAGTTGAATTTTCAACATCAGAAGTGGACAGAGCAGAGATCAACATCCCATAATGCAGTTCACCAGCAGAAATAAACACAAAACACACACAATGCAGAAGAAACTGTTCATTACTGATAGTGTTTACAGTGAACACCAAAACACTGAAGAGCTCAAACAGTCTGAACCCTCAGCCAATGAGGTGCATCTGGAGGCGGAGCTCTCTACTTGATTGACAGACAGTAATGACAAATTAAATATATTCATTTATTTTTCTTTGGCTTAGTCTCTTTATTCACCACAGCGGAATGAACCACCAACTATTCCAGCATATGTTTTACAAAGCGGATGACCTTCCGCAACTCATCACTGGGAAACACCCATACAGACTCATACACACACACACACACACTCATACACTACGGCCAGTTTAGTTGATCAGTTCCCCTATAGCGCATGTGTTTGGACTGTGGGGGAAACCGGAGCACCCGGAGGAAACCCACACCAACACGGGGAGAACATGCAAACTCCACACAGAAACACACACTGACCCAGGCGAGGCTCAAACCAGAGACCTTCTTGCTGTGAGGCGACAGTGCTAACCACTGAGCCACCGTGCCACCCAAATTAGATAATTCAGCATAATATTAAAACAGGAATGCACAGATCTGCCTCTTTTGCAAGCTCTTATTTGTTGGTAGAGAAGCTTTCTGCATAACCCAGGCACGTGCGCTCCTCTGTGTTTGGGGTTTTTGGATCTTGGATGGTGTTTGACCTGCAGAACAGAAGTCTGACTTTCTCATAGAGCTGAATGAAGCTGATGAGTTTCACAGTCAAGCGCCTGCATGGCCAATCCTCCTCCATCTGACAGCGCTTCACACCAGAGCTGACCTGAGACGTCCTCACGTAGAGTTTCTGTCCTGTTTCTAGTCCAAATATCTCAACATTATTACAATCAAGAAGCATTTTAAATACAAGTAACAAACATAGTGTTGTTTTCAGAAATAATATGCCAAAATTAAACGAGTTTCTGCTTAAAACAAGCAAAATAATCTGACAATGGGGTAGCTAAATAACCTTATGTCAAAGATCTCCCCACAGTCAGATTATTTTGCTTGTTTTAAGCAGAAACTCACTTTGTTTTGACTCATTATTTCTGAAAACATCACAATAGCTTGTCTAGAAAATGCTTCTTGATTTAAGAGTTTGAAGGTATTTGGACTAGAAACAAGACAAATCTCGAAGTAAGAAAAGCATTTTTGGTTCTGTTTCCTCAACATAAAGAGCTTTTAGAGAAATATTTAGACTTCTAGATGATATTTAAAGAATTGTCTCCATACAGTGAGACAAAACACTGACACATTTCTCTAAATATCTTCTTTTGAGCAGTAAATGTTGACAGAATGATCATGTAAAGACTTTCTCACAGACGTCTTAATGTGTGTTATAGAGTTGCATTAGAAAGCAAATCAGCCTGCAGATTTAAAGGAAACTCTGAATAAAACAATTTAAAAAGGTTATTACGATGATCTACCTCAGAAACGCATGATACAAACTAGGGCTGCTCTATATATCGCTTATCACTGAAATCACTGTGTGAATCTGCCAGGCACCTCGCAGGACCGGCAGCGTCAAACTGGGATTTATAGGAACCGTTGAAGTCAGTGAAACGCTTAACTCTAATCTAACAGTGCTTTTATGGCCTGCTAATTTAAACCATCTGTTCACAAGAAACTATAAAGTTTGTAAATTGTTTAATTATTTATACAATAAGTACAGTACAGGATTATTTTATTTTTGATTAATGAATTTCTCTACCTCAATACTGTATAATTATAAATACTGTATACTTTTTGTTTTCAATTGTTTATTTTGTTATTATATTTTGTTGTGATGCCATTTTATAATCGTCTTGTGAAATGATATTCATATGGAAACATATCTTGCAGATAAACTCAATATCGCAATGGCAGTTTTTGGTCACACTTTATTTTCATGGTCCGTTTGTTGAATGTAAGTTACATTGCAACCAATTCTCATTAGATTATAAGTAGACTGTTAGGTTGGGATTGGGGTTGGGGTTGGTGTAAGTTGACATGTACTTGCAAAGTTTCTTATAGTCAGTTAAATGTCTGTTGAAGGACTGTTAAATGTCAGTGTCAACAGATATTAAGCATACAGTCTACTAATACTCAAATGGACCATCAAAATAAAGTGTTACCCAGCTTTTGCCCAACTACAAACTCACAATTCTGACCTTTTTCCACTGAATTGTGAGATGTAAACTCAAAACGGTGTTATTAAGTCAGAACTAGACATAAAGTCTGAATTCTGAGATGAAAACCTCTGTTTATTCTGTATCTAGAGGTGTGAACGGGCTTCTGTAAAACTCTGTGCATGACGGAAAACTAGAAACCTTTCCCTGACACAAACCATCCGTCTGAATCAGCAACACACAACAGCATTTACAACACAGACACACACACACACACACACACACACACACTTACACACACTCACACACACACTCAGGCTTTACCCAGAGCAGAAACACACAGCGCAGTGAGGAGAACAACAGATCTGAACTCAGCGGCGGAGGAGGAGAAAATACAGACAGAAAACAGACTGAAATCACGAGTGTGTAAAGACAAGGAGATGTTCAGACAGCGTGTGTTTGTACACAGCTAACAAAAGCATGCAATAGAAAGGATGTGCCACACTATAAAACATCCTCTCTAAATGCTCTTTCAGCGTCGGGTTATGAAAACGCTTAGGAAACGATGATTTCCTTCATTATAGAAACTTTCGAAGCAGATTAAACTTGATTTAAAGCGTTTTAGACACATTATAAGAGCGTTACGTGTGGACGTTTAAAACGAGTAAATATGCTTAACAAGAAATGACTTTACACTAACCTTTAATTAACATTATTATAGGAATAATTGAGCTCAAATTGATAATTCTGGCATCATTTACTTGTTCAATTCCTTTCTGAGTTTCTTCTGTTAAACGGTAAAGAAGATAATTTGAAGAATGCTGGAAACGTGTAACCACTGACCAGCATTTGCTATGGAATTCAATGGTTACCGGTTTGCAACATTCTTCAAAATATCCTCTTTAGTGTTCAACAGATGATTTCTAACCACTTGAAGGAGAGCGAACAGAGAGTGAATGTTCATGTTCAGTGAACGGACCCTTAATGACCAGACCACTGAAGTATAAATGTAACCAACGTTCATAACGTTTAGACAACCTTTCCACAACGTTAGGCAAAGTTGAGATTTAGATTTTAGCAGCTCCATCCACAGATCATCTACAGAAGTGATGCTGACGGTGTGTGTGTGTGTGTGTGGGATCTAGTGTGTGTGTGTGTGTGCTGCTGTCTGTCGAGTCGTCTTACCTTGATGGTGCTGGCCATGCCGGATCGGGATGAGGCCGTCCTCAAGCGCTGCAGCTCTAGAGAGTGTGTGTGTGTGAGTGTGTGTGTGAGTGTGTGTGTGTTCGCAGCGGATGAGATTGTGCTAAAGCTGGAAGTGAAGTCAGCCTGAGCAGGAAGAGCTTTCTATTGGTTCTGGACGCGCAGCTCCACGAAACAGGATATTCAGGAGAGCAGAGATAAGCTCAACTCCAACAATAGTGTTTTTCTAGACGCAAGTGTGTGTGTGTGTGTGTGTGTGTGTCTGAGAGAGACACATGAGGTGAGACAGGTGCAATGAACAGACAGACAGATGCGGACAGGATACAGATGTATGTGTGTTTGTGTGTGTGTGTGTGTGTGTGTGTGACAGATGGACAGTGCTGCTGAGACCTCTGACTACACACACACTCCAGGTGTGCTCAACAGACTCTGAAACATGGAACACACAGACACAGACACAAACACACAATCATACATACACAGACAGACACACACACACTCACACACACGTGTTGTGTTCTTGAGATGCTTTGAGAAACATCAGTTATTTTGAGGAAGTTACAGTGACAAAATCACGGACCAAGGAGAGACGCCCAGACACACACACACACACACACACGGGCTGCTGGATATTAGGTCTGCCGTTGCGGTATTGAGTGCTTCTGCTGTATTCAGGGCTTGACATGAACTTTTTTGATCACCAGTCACTGTGGACACTGTGTGGACTTCACTAGCCACTCGCCATTTCCACTAGCCACACTTTTCTTGTTGGGAAAATGCCATGCTAAAATGACTTGATTTAGATGTTGTGTTATGTCCACACGCCTCCTCATTCATTTTTCGCAGTTTTTTTTTTTTTGTTTGCAAATTTCGTTTTTATTCCTCAAAAATTTCCCTTCCCGTTTTCCCTTTGCAGTTTTTTAATTTTTGTTAGCAAAATGTATTTTTACTTCTCAAAGTAATCACTGATTTGGGATTTTTAGAGATTTGCATCTTTATTTTATTGCTCAGTATTTGTTTTTGTTAACTTTCCTTTATATAGTGTATATGGCCCTAGATTGCCTCCATATTCATCTGCTTTCTTTAACTCGTGCGAACACAGTTATATTTGTCAGTCGTGCTGCTTCTCGACTCTAAGATCACGTTTGCAGGAATATCAGGCCATCATTATTGTCAAACCCTGCTTTTAGGAAAACTACAGTTTAAAAATGATTTCCAACCAGCCAAAGTGGCCAGTGGAGGTGTCCGTCTAACCACCACAGAACTCTACCCGGTGTTAACGTCAAGCCCTGCCTGTATATATTGTGATATGAAGATCATTTCAGCAGAGGACGCTCCTGTATGTGGACAGAATGGACTGGGCTGATTCTGTAGGAGACTGACTGCATCTGCATAAATATACAGTTATAGACATATACAAAATAAAACAAATGAAAGCACAGGTTAAATATCTAGAAATATAAAACTTCATGGTGTTCAGTGGTGTCTGACAGCAGTGTGGTGTCATAAGTGTGAAACAACACTGTACTGTCTTCACTGTGGAAATCCCTCAACACCATTCATCTTCATCAAAGCAGAAACTGACCACTTCTTCTGTCCAAAAGGGTTCAGTGTGCTCCAGATGCTGTCGCAGATTCACACACGGTGATATCAGTGCTCAGACTATTGTGCAGCACTAACACACTCACACACACACACACACACACACACACACATGCACACGCTCACACAAGTTGTTTTTTGTGGATTATGAGGACTCTCCTAGGCCTAATGTATTTTATACTGTAAACAATGTGTTATATTAAATAATCTGCCAATGGAGCAAACTAAATAAACACATTTCAAAGCAGAAACACCATCAATCTCTCTACACATTGTCAGATCATTTTGCTTGATTTAAGGAAAAACTTGCTTCATTTTGACTCATTATTTCTGAAAACTTCCCAGTGATGGGATGCGGCTGGAAGTAAAACATATGCTGGATAAGTTGGCGGTTCATTCCTCTGTGGTGACCCCAGCATAATAAAGGGACTAAGCTGAATGAATGCATTTCTGAAAACAAGACAAGAGTTTTCTCTGGTCTAGAAAATGCTTCCCGACAGACAGCAGACAGAAGCTCAGAGTGAGAGCAGCAGTTCTGCAGTGGAGTGAATGAAGGCCTCCAGCTGAGCTTTAATGACCCGTTTCCACTGAGTGACACAGTACAGCACGGGTCACCTTCATCAGGCTGGCGTTTCCCTTTTAGTGGGTGTGGTGTACGACAGAAAGTTTCAGTCGACATCACCCTCGCTCAAGGAAATGTCTACAGTAAAGCTGAACGGGTCGTCCACATATCATATGAGCAGCTCTTCACACAACACAGAGGCTTTACACACATCAATACTGTATAAATGTTCATTAATAACCTTTCTATAGCAAGAGTTTACTGCTACAATTAGGATTAAGTCCCCACTGTGATATAAAAACAAGTAGAACCCAACACACACACACACACACACACACACACACACACACACACACACACACACACACACACACACACACACACACAGCTCCGTCATGCTACAGGAAATCACAAGCAAAGGGAGCAGCTTCTGCCTGCAGGACAACAGCATTCCTGCATTCTCCATACACACACCTGTCTCACTCACACACACACACACACACACACACACACACACACACACACACACACACACACACACACACACACTAACAGGTGCTTCAGTCCAGCCTGCATCAGAGCCACAGTGTGACCTGAACACACTCATAACACACTCATCTGAGACAGTAAACTTATATTATTACACAACCCTGCAGGCTTCAGCGTAACACAACAGAACACACACACACACTCACTCACAGAGAGATCATCCTGAGCTGCTCCTCACAGAGACACCGGTCCTGAAGAACACACTGCTGTCTGTCCCGCCACGCCACGCACAACTCATCTGATACTGAACCACAGATCGCACCAACCCAAGTGTGTGTGTGTGTGTGTGTGCGTGTGTGTGTGTCGCTGTCTGGCGCTCGTCCTGCTGACACTGCTGGATAACAAATGTCTGGCGACCTGCAGGTTTTCTGCACATGCTGAACGTGAGCGGACGTCCAGACGCTCCTCCATCACACACACACACACACACACACACACACACACACGTCCCGCTCAGCTGAGGACTCTTCAGATTATTAGCCGCCAACACAACACACACACATGATGAATAATGATAAAGAAAAATAACAGAACAAAGAGAAACAACTGACGCAGACAGAGAGAGAGTGTGTGTGTGTGTAAAAGAGAGAATGTGTGTGTGCATATGATAGAGTGTGTGTGTGTGTGTGTTTTAGTGAGAGTATGTCTGTGTGTGTAAGTTTATTTGTGTGTATGTGAGTGAGATAGAGTGCGTGTCTGTTTGTGAGTTTATGTGTGTATATGAGTGAGTGAGATTGTGTATGTGTGTGTGTGTGTGTCTGGTTATGTGTGTACATGTGTGAGTTTAGTTGTGTATGAGTGAGATTGTGTGTGTGTGTGTGTGTGTGTGTGTGTGTGTGTGTGTGTGTGTGTGTGTGTGTGTGTGTGTGTGTGTGTGAGAGCAAGAGAATGGGTGTGTGCATATGATAGAGTGTGTGTGTGTGTGTGTGTGTTAGTGTTAGTGAGAGAGTATCTGGGTGTGTGTAAGTTTATTTGTGTGTATGTGTGTGTGAGATTGTATGTGTGTGTGTGTGTGTTTGTGTGTGAATGTAAAAGACAATGTGTGTGTGTGTGTGTGTGTGTGTGTGTGTGTGTGTGTGTGTGTGTGTGTGTGTGTGTGTGTGAGTTTATTTGTGTATATGAGTGAGACTGTGTGTGTGTGTGAGAGCGAGAGAATGTGTGTCTGCATATGATAGAGTGCGTGTGTGTGTGTGTGTGTGTGTGTGTGTGTGTGTGTGTGTGTGTGTGTGTGTGTGTGAGAGCGCAAGAGAATGTGTGTGTGCATATGATAGAGTGTGTGTGTGTGTGTGTGTGCGTGTATGTGTGTGTGTGTGCGTGTATGTGTGTGTGTGTGTGTGTCTGTTCATGTGTGTACATGTGTGAGTTTATTTGTGTATATGAGTGAAACTGTGTGTGTGTGAGAGCGAGAGAATGTGTGTGTGCCTATGATAGAGTGTGTGTGTGTTAGTGAGAGAGTATGTGGGTGTGTGTAAGTTTATTTGTGTGTATGTGTGTGTGAGATTGTATGTGTGTGTTTGTGTGTGAAGGTGAAAGAGAGAATGTGTGTGTGTGTGTGTGTACCTTGTGTGTGATTGGTTCTGTTCCAGTCTGGATCATTTCCTCCAGCAGACATCAGACATCTGACCACTGCAGCCTAAAACACACACACACACACACACACACACACACACACACACACACACACACACACACACACACAGATGGATAAACGTTTTCAGCTCAATGTTTGAGTCATCTTCATGATTGAATGTTGTGTGTGTGTGTGTGTGTGTGTGTGTGTGTGTGTGTGTGTGTGTGTGTTTGTTATAGTAGTGACTTTAGTTAGTTTAACAGTCATTGGTTAAATCCCACACATTAGCTGATGTTCTCTGTCAGGTGATCACACATATGAACACACACACACACACACACACACACACACACACACACACACACACACACACACACACACACACACACACACACACACACACACACACACACACACACTAGTGGAGTCCCGATCTCCCGCTTCAGATCAGTCATGGATCAAACCATTTTGTGAATCAGCAGAAAACAGGAGGAGACAGATGTCACTGACTCTCCATTTACTACAGACACAGCCCTGCAGGAATCATGTGCTGTTAATCAGGCTCTCCTCCGTCCAGTCCACATCAGTTTCAAACTAAAAAAAGGAAAATTAGGAAAAGTTTTTAATTATTTCTTTTGCTCACAAAAAAAGAAAAAGAGGAGATTTTGTCTGGAGTGTTGTTTGTTTAATTAGAGAAGGAAAACGGAAAAACCACTTTAAAATTCATTTCTTTAAACCCATTCCTGAAGCACAGACGCATCGAGTGTGAACGAGCGCTGAGAGAGTGTGTGTGTGTGTGTGTGTGTGTGTGTGTGTGTGTGTGTGTGTGTGTGTGTGTGTGTGTGTGTGTGTGTGTGTGTGTGTGTGTGTGTGTGAGATGAAGCGCAGCGGTTTCTCCACAGCAGAGGAAAAGCAGAGCTCATCAGCAGAGGAATCCAGCAGTTTCCCACAATGCATCAGTGTCTGCGGTGGGTCTGCGTCTCGGCCAGGAGCGCTGCTCTTCATAAACTACACTGCGCTTTAGTCACCACAGATCAGCTGAAGAGAGAGAGAGAGGAGTCCAGGAAAAACACACACACACCGCTCACCGACTGCAGAGCTCACAGGGTTGTGTGTGTGTGCAGGAGATGGAGATGAATGAAGCCTCACACATCTGCATCTGCATCACTATATACAGTAGTCAACAGCTGAAGTGGATCATCACTTTTGATCAGACCTAACTGCTAAACCTGCTGAACAGTCTTCTGGAGCAGCTCTCGGACTCTTCAAATGCTGACCGCTGTATAGTCAGTGATGGGGAGGAGTATTATATGTGCATTCTCCTGCTCTTAAAGGTCTTCTGAAGTGCTTTGTGCATTTTTATTTGATGTTGGAATGTCTGGAAGGAATGTGTCAATAGAGCCGCCATTTTAGTACAGGGTAGCGCTCCTTTGTGTGGGATTAATGTGGGACAGGGGGACGCTCAATTCGGTTAATTTTGCCAACTGACAACCGCCGTTTGTTAACCGAATATTAACCATCAACTGGTCAGATTAATATTCAATTATTATTTAATTAAAACAAATTTTAAAAATTGATGTGTCTATTTTGTGTGTGACACATTATTCATTCATTCATTTTCTTTTCGGCTTAGTCCCTTTATTAATCCAGTCGCCACAGCGGAATGAACCGCCAACTTATTCCAGCATATGTTTTATGCAGCGGATGCCCTTCCAGCTGCAACCCATCTCTAGGAAACATCCATACACACTCATACACTATAAGGCCAGTTTAGTTGATCAGTTCCCCTATAGCGCATGTGTTTGGACTGTGGGGGAAACCGGAGCACCCGGAGGAAACCCACACCAACACGAGGAGAACATGCAAACTCCACACAGAAACACACACTGACCCAGCCGAGACTCAAACCAGCGACCTTCTTGCTGTGAGGCGACAGCACTACCTACTGCGTCGCCTGGTCAGATTAATATTAAATTATTTTTACAAACTGATGTGTCTATTTAGTGTGAGACACGTTAAATATCGCATTTTAAAATACTGATTTATTTTAACATGTGAACATATTAACAACAGAAGATAACAGAGCAGCTTCACACACCTGCAGTGTTTCAACACAAGAGAAAAAAAGGATAAATCAAATAAAATAGAAATAAAAACAGCAGGCTACTTTAAATCACTCCACAGAATATAGGCCTGTGCATTTAATAATTCTTATATCACAAACCTCTGTCAACATTAAAGATTATGTCTAGGCACGGGATGATAACCGTTTTCAAGGTGTACCGTGGTTTGGAAAAGTCAAGGTTTTAAAACCGTCAAAATTTTCTGCAATACCGTTCCTAAGGTACGTGTATGATTTTTTATTTACGTTTATTTATTTTATTTTATTTATTTAGGACAGCAGTATCTGCTGCAGAATATCCAAAGTCTGTTTTAGAAACTAATGAAGACAGCAGAATCAATGCTTCATCCAGCCTGACATGTTCACTGCTCCAAAATATTTCACATCCCATGTTTCTCAAAATAAAATATATTGTGTTCAAATGGGAAAAAAGCTTTTGTTTCTGTGTGGAGTTTGCATGTTCTCCCCGTGTTGGTGTGGGTTTCCTCCGGGTGCTCCGGTTTCCCCCACAGTCCAAACACATGTGCTATAGGGGAACTGATCAACTAAACTGGCTGTAGTGTGTGTGTGTGTGTGAATGAGTGTGTATGGGTGTTTCCCAGTGATGGGTTGCAGCTGGAAGGGCATTCGCTGTGTAAAACATATGCTGGAATAGTTGGTGGTTCATTCCGCTGTGGCGACCCCAGATTAATAAAGAGACTAGGCTGAAGGAACATGAATGAATGATCTGTAAAACATTTTAATTTCACCTTTAAAATCTGCTCCTCATCTGCATATGAGCCACGCCCACACCCCAACATCCAATCAGAAATGTACTTTTTGAACTGCTCTTAATAAGTTAATCATATAGTAATTGTTTAATGATCTCTCTCTCTCTCTGTGTGTGTGTGTGTATGTGTGTGTGTGTGTGTGTGTGTGTGTGTGTGTGTGTGTGTGTGTGTGTGTGTGTGTGTGTGTGTGTGTGAAGCGAGTCTCCTGGCACTGCTCTGCTCTCCTGACACCGCTCAATGAGACGTTCAACATAAAACGCAGAACTTGGGAAAAGCACAACACACACACACACACACACACACACACACACACACACACACACACACACACACACACACACACAGACGAGCATCCCCCTGTGTCTGAGCGCGAGCCTCTAACAGGTACTGTAGCGCGCACACACACACACACACACACACACGCACACCCCCATGTCTGAGCGCGAGCCTCTAACAGGTACTGTAACACACACACACACACACACACACACACACACACACACACACACACACACACACACACACACACACACACACTCACACACACCAGCGGGAGTCTAAACTTAGTTTTACTGGCTGTAAGAGCAGATTTACTGGAGCTTTCATTTGCAGTCTGCTGCTCTCTGACACACACACACACACACACGCACACACACACACACACACGCACACACGCACACACAGTAGCTCACGTGGACACACACATTAATTCACACACACGGTTTCAATCAGCGGTTTACCGCCTCATTCCAGTCCGCAGCCACTGGTGTGTGTGTCTGTGTGTGTGTCTGTGTGTGAGTGTGTGTGTTTGGTTGTATTTTAGTGTGTGTGTGGAGCGCCTGCAGCTCATTCCTGTGTTTAAACAGGAGCCGCGCGCATTCACATGTGTCAGGGTGTGTTCAGATAAACACACACACACAAACACACACACACACATACATACACATACACACACATGCACGCACACACACACACACACACACCCACACAAACACACACACACACACACAACCACTCACAGTGACACACAAACACACACACAGTGACACAAACACACACATAGACAGACACAAAAACAAAGTGTAATACACACACGGTGACACACACAAGACAATGACATACAAACAGTGACACAAATCATTTCACACACAGCGACACATACACACACACATACACACACACACACACACACGCACATAAAATGACACACACACACACAGTGACACAATAACACACAAACACAGTGACACACAAAGACAGTGACATACACAGTGACACACACATCGTCTCACACACAGCAACACACACACTATAACACACACACAGCAACTCACACACACACATGCACATACAGTGACACACACACAGTGACACACACACACACATTGTCTTACACACACAGCGACACACACACAGTGACACACACATACACACACACACACACACACACACACACACACACACACTCCTCTGGAGTCAGATCAGAGCTGATTACTGTCACTCTCTAACACACACACACACACACACACACACAAACACACACACACACTGACAGCGAGAATTACACCACTACTACTACTAATACCACACATCTTGAGTTTGTTGAGTGTTGACTTGTTAGGTGCCCTCAGTAGTCAGTGGAGGCCCTCTAGTGGCCCCAACAGTGATCAGAGCTGAATCTCTCACACACAGACACTAAACACGTCTGATGGAGTAACTAGAGGATTCAACACCTCTGAGAGACACTGAGCCAACAGCAGAGAGTGTGTTCAGACTAAACCTGCGCACACACACACACACACACACACACCGGGACTCCAGCAGCCACACACAGAGTCAGTCGCTCAATAAAGGAGGAGAATCTGAAGAGCTGACCGATCATGAGGACTCATGGCGGAAAAATAAGAGTTGGAGGAAGATTTAAGAGTGTTGAAGCACTTCTGCAGCGTTTGACAGATCACACACACACACACACACACACACACACACACACACACACACCCCCGTCTCTGAGCAATTATTCATATCACACACTCAAAATATGAGGAGGAAATAGATCAGATATTTCACTTCTGCTTCAGATTAGCCTGCTTTCACTGACACAGAGACAGACAGAGAGAGTGTGTGTGTGTGTGTGTGCGTGCGTGTGTGTGTGTGTTTGTGTGTGTGTGTGTGAGAGAGAGAGACTGTAGAACAGATGCTGATGACACTCAGAACACTGCAGACCAGCCACATCAGCAGCACGCACACACACACTCCAGCACACACACACACACACACATAGGCAGATGTGTAGTGTTGTTGTTGAGTGTTGTATAATTTCTTACTTCTTAAGATAAGTGAACTATAAAATGCCATTCTGTCAGCAATTCTACAATCGTTTACTAATGAAATGATCACACTGAGGGCGGCACGGTGGCACAGTGGTTAGCGCTGTGGCCTCACAGCAAGAAGGTCTCTGGTTTGAGTCCCAGCTGGGTCAGTGTGTGCTTCTGTGTGGAGTTTGCATGTTCTCCCCGTGTTGGTGTGGGTTTCCTCCGGGTGCTCCGGTTTCCCCCACAGTCCAAACACATGTGGTATAGGTCAGTGGTTCCTGACCATTTTCTGCCTGAGACCCTCTTTTCTCCTGGAAAACATTGTAAGGCCTCCTCCACAGGTAATGATATTATCACTCATGTGCGTTTGCAGTGACAAAAAAAATTCAAACGATATGTTCATCACTAAATCTAGATCTGTTTATGCACAGATATTAGCCTACTGTGAAATATAAAGTGAGATCATCAGTGGGTCATGTGTGTTGGGTTCACCATGCGGTATTGGGGATGAGTGGTCTGCAACTGTCTCATGCTTTCATTAGCAGGAATCTGGTGCAGATGACACACTGTGCTGGGTCAGGGACTCTTTGCTTCAAGAAAATGTTGCTAAAACCATAGTTCAGGTAACTCTCTTGGTATTTGCTGCACAGAGCTCGCTGAGGCCCCCTTGTGAGCCAGGACCCCCCTGTTGGGAACTGCTGGCACAGGTCAATTGGGTAAGCTAAAGTGTCCGTAGTGTATGAGTGTGAATGAGTGTGTATGGGTGTTTCCCAGTGATGGGAAGGGCATGCACTGCGAAAAACATATGCTAGATAAGTTGGCGGTTCATTCCGCTGTGGTGACCATCACTCTCTGTGTCCATGTGCTCAGACGCAGCTAAATATCCATTTAGTGAAGGCTAAAGTCAGACGTTTATAATGTAAAAGGAGTGTAAAGTAGGCCTGCATGATGTCTGTTTGCTGTTGAGGGATATTTTACACCACAATATACTGAAATAAAGGATATTATTGTCATTTTAAGACATTTTTATGCCGCTCATTCTATAATGAGAATGAGAATATAATATCCTCATAATGCAGGTACACTCCTCCAAAAACACATCACAGTTCATTCCTGAGAATATTCTCATTTAATTCTAGACATTTTAACAGTTTAATGATCAGACATTGGAGAATGTGAAAACACAAATGCTAAATAACCAATAATATGAGCTGCCAGATCTATTTTCAGTCATCAGACACCCACATGATGGCTATATACTGAAGTCATTTATAATAAATATTAGTGGTGTAACGGATCACAAATCTGCAGTTCAGATCACACTACGATCTTTTAGTCAGGGATCGGACCATTTATCAGATCAGCAAAAAAGTGAGGAGACAAATGTCATTTGCTTTCCATTTCTATAAACATATTACTGCAGAAAACATTGCTTTAACACACAGAACTGAGAACCTGTAATGTTAATAAAAATAAAAACCAAGAGAGAAGCAGCTGAAGAAAGAAAAGTGTTCAATATGAAATATGATCTTTACTGCTGCTGATAATGCTGAAGAGAGAAATCTGACATCTTAATCAACAGATCATATTTATCTTCAATTAATGCTTCAACAATTCACACATTAAACTTCATGTTTTATTATTCTGTAGGTGTTTTATTTCTGAAAACCCATTCAGTGACATCATTTTGATGGTTGTTAGTCGCCATCTGTTGGCTACACAATGTAATTCAGCAGCGTCGTGTTCCATTAAACGGTGATTTTAATCTTACCATAATCATCAGTGTTTATATCTGAACTATAAACTGTTCTCCCAGCACTTCTGTGTTATTTAATTATTTGTAACTCACTGACAAAAGGGTAAAAACTGAATCTCTCGATGCAGATTTGAACGCAGCACTTTGAAGGATTAATAAACATGCAAATCATTATCATTTATCGGTCATGTTGCGCAGGTCTGAGCTGAGATCAGGATGTTTTAATGTTTATATGTGCAGCTTTACACTGAATGCATTAATGCAGGATAAACAAGCAGTGACAGAAAACACCTTAAATTAATAGACAAGAAAGCATTTAGGCCACACGACAACTGTAAACAACACATCACCCCTAATAAATACTGTAGTGTGTTCACCCATACTGACACTGACAGCTCCAACAGAGATAGAGATGATGCACAATCAGCTATATACTGTATATACACACACACACACGGTTAAAGTCAGAATTATTAGCCCCCTTTGAATTATTTATTCTTCTCCAAATATTCTCCAGATGATGTTGAACAGATTCAGGAGTTTCTCACAGTATTTCCTCTAATATTTGTTCTTCTGGAGAAAGTCTTATTTGTTTTATTTGGGCTAGAATAAAAGCAGTTTTTAATAGTGTTAAAGCCATGTTAAGGTCAATATTATTAGCCCCTTCAGCAATATTAGTGTTGGATTGTCTCCAGAATAAACCACTGTTATACAATGACTTGCCTAATTACCCTAACTTTACCCTAATTACCCTAGTGAAGCCTTTACATGTCACTTTAAGCTGAACACTAGTGTCTTGAAGAATATCTAGTCTAATATTATGTGCTGTCATCATGGAGAAGAGAAAAGAGATCAGTTATTAAACTATTATGATTAGAAATGTGTTGGAGAAATCTGCTCTCCGTTAAACAGAAATTCAGGAAAAAAATAAACAGGGGGGCAAATAATTCTGACTTCAACTGTATATATATATATATATATATATATTAAAATGATTGGGGTCATGTTCATGTGCTGTGTAGTGTCTAGTGTAAAGCTGGACTCTCACTGTGTGATATTTAATAATCCTAAATGATAGTAGCGTGTCAGACTGCAGGAACACAGCTCCACGTCACACTGTAAGATGAAGACGCGACACACACATCTGACATCATCCATCGGTGACTCCTTCACTATCCTGCACTCTAAAATACTGATGCAAACACAAAGCATCTGTAGCGGCCCTTGTGCACACAGCGCGCCTCAATAACAACACTGAGTTCTGCTATTTCCCTGCTGTGCTTTAAAGTGGACGTGACTGTGTCTAAATGACAAGCCTGAACTGAGTGTGCCTCACACAGGTGAGTGGGCCTGACAAACCCCCTGCAGGAAACACACTCTCTGACACTTTAACCCACACTTGCAGCAGCTTTCCACATTTGCACTTTGCTAAAAACAAAAACATAAAATGTGCTTCACACAGGTGAGTGGGCTCCACAAACCACCTGTAGAAACACTCTTCTCTGTCTATTATTAAAATAAATCAATAGAAACTCCTGAGTCCAGCACTGAATCCTCCGAGCACACACAGATCCTCTAGAATCAGCTGTGGTGTGTGTTGCCTCTTGTTGTTGAGTCGCTGAATGCCTCCTCACTTAAGTCACTCTGGACACAAGCGTCTGCTGAACGACAACTGGAGAACCAGACTGAGAAGAGCCTCATCTGACACACACACACACACACACACTTTCTCTCTCTCACAGACACACACACTAACTCACTTACACACTCACCTACAGACTCACAGACAAACGCGCGCGCGCACACACACACACGCGCGTCAGCATCCCCTGACCTCTACCCTCCAGCTGCTCCATCACTCATCAGTCAGCATCTTCATCTGGACCACACTAACAAACACACAGCTTACTAGACCACTCACTGTTGACCACCCAGTGCTGACTGCTTAGTGCACTAGAAGAGCTGAAGATGCACTGAGCGCAGAAGTGTACACACACTCACACACACACACACACACACACACACACACACACACACACACACACACACACACACACACACACACACACACTAACAGTAGCAAACTCCAGCAAAAGCCCAAAACAACTCACCATGAGAGCCCGGACGCGTCATCGGCTGGTTCGGCGTCGGTTCCGGTAGTTAGCCGGTTAGCTGGTTAACCGGTTAGCTGTTTAGCTGGTTAGTTAGTGCAGCGCGCGGACGGAGAGACGCGGGCGCGCATCGGACTGCGCCGCTGCATGTGCGCGCACAACATGACGTCACGTGCGCGCTCTCGCCCTGCGCACTGCATACTGAGCACAGAAGGCGAGTACACTGCTTTACCTGCGGTTATTATAGTGTCCGCCACAGTGTAGGAGCGGGAGTGTATCACATAAAAGCGGGATAAATAAGCTTTCTATTGGTGTTTGTTAGGATTGGATACTATTTTCTGAGATACAACTATTTACAAATCTTAAACTGAGGGTTAAAACAATATATACATATACTTTATATACACTTTATATATTTACAAAATGTCTTCATGTAAGATAATCTTTTATTATTCTGATGATTTTAGTATAAAAGAAAATCTTTTTGACCCACAGTGCATTTTTGGCTAAGTTATACCCGCAACATAAGACATTTTATAATACTGATGAGTTTATCTGTGTTTCCAGCTGCTTACACACAATTCTCAAAACTGCACACACAAACTCAAAATGCCTCATCTGCTTCAGAATGTAACACTGCACTCAAACTGCTGTAAACACACGACACAATCAAGCATTCGCATCAGATGGCAAACACGTCTTTCATAATATAACACTCTTGGGTATAGCATGTAAACACTGCTGATCTAAATCTAAAGCTCTGTGCTCTTATATGTACAGCTCTATACAGTGTTCTACAGTGACAGTAATGTGCTGAGAGGAGGAACAGGTACACTGTAAACAGAAAATATGCATGACTGCTGTTTATAGCATACAAATCATAAACATACTGTGTGCAAAAATGACAGAACACATGTAAAGCAAAAGTATACTCTCCAGAATACAGTAAAGAACACCTCTGTGTGTGAGGGGGGTCTCGGGGGGACACGTGTCCATTACCTGCAGGAGCATCATGTGGGCGTAGGGTAGGTCATCACGCACTTTACAGGCTCAGACGAACTCCTCTATTGTTTTTTAGAGGAATTTAGGATTTAGAAAAGGAGAAAATGAGGTACAAAACTTGTGGATGGGCGGAAAACCGGTTTTATTTTTGGACCAGATCAGCCCTGTGTTCCATCACCTTTGGCCTTTACTAGACTAAAGCAGTGACCGGTTACTGATCAGTTATGAAATTAGTGTTTGCACATGTGAGGAGCGCGCGTGTGTGTGTGTGTGTGTGTGTGTGTGTGTGTGTGTGTGTGTGTGTGTGTGTGTGTGTGTGTGTGTGTGTGTGTGTGTGTGTGTGTGCGACCTTGCAGCATTTGATTGGTTGTGTTTGGAAAGGAAAGCAAGAAGCTTCCTGTTAGATTTGTGTGTTTTATGTAGAGAATTGTGTGTCGAGTTTTGAGAAAAGAGTTTTATACAATTGAAGACTGAGTTCAAGACTGAGAAACAGCTTCTGGTTCTGGAGATTTGAGGTGTAGTTCTGCATTTTGAGTGAGAGGTTTCAGAAATCGTGTGACAAGAAAAGATTCTGTGTGTAAGCAAACTGTGTTTAATTTGTTTTACATTCTGTATGTGTTTTGTGGTATGCTGATATATACCCCAGTAGTGTTTGGCCTAATGAATATTATCTGCTTCTTCATGTGACTGGTGTTTACAGTGTACCTGTTCCTCCTCTCAGCACATTACTGTCACTGTAGAACACTGTATAGAACTGTAGATATAAGAGCACAGAGCTTTAGATTTAGACCAACAGACATGCTATACCAGGGGTGGGCAAACTCGGTCGTGGAGGGCCGGTGTCCTGCACAATTTAGCTCCAACACTAATCAAACACACCTGAACATGTTAAGTGGTGTCTTCAAGATCACTAGAAACCTCTAAGCAGGTGTGTTTGATTAGAGTTGTAACTAAACTGTGCAGGACACCGGCCCTCCACAACCAAGTTTGCCCACCCCTGTGCTATACCCAAGAGTGTTATATTATGAAAGACGTGTTTGCCATCTGATGCGAATGCTTGATTGTGGCGTGTGTTTACGGCAGTTTGAGTGCAGTGTTACATTCTGAAGCAGATGAGGCATTTTGAGTTTGTGTGTGCAGTTTTGAAAAAAGGAGACAAAGTTTTGAAAATGTGTGTAAGCAGCTGGAAACACTGTAGAGCACAGGTGTCAAAGCCAGTTCCTGGAGGGCCGCAGCTCTACACAGTTTAGTTACAACCCTATTTAAACACACCTGATCAAACTAACTGAGTGCTTTAGGCT